>JAMKCH010024766.1:0-20393 GCA_023653785.1 Ophioderma brevispina | reverse complement strand
GCATAAGCATGTAATAATTTCAACCAGCGCTTTTAAATGCCTTCTACCAATGTGGGGGTCGTGTTAGCGCAGTGGGTTCCCTCGCCTCGGGTTCGACCCTTGGTCGGGCCTGCAATTTCATGTGCGTTTGTTTTCTAGTCCATACTGGGCCTCGCAGATTTTCTCCGGCTACTCCGGTTTCCTCCTGTTTCTAAAACTGGGCTTTTTTCCCAAACATATATATGATAATAAAGTTAATTGAAATAAAGTATCTGCCTGACACTAAAATGACACGATTGTTTTGATGTGTCGTTAAATACTAATACCTCCTCCTTCTACCCATGTGTGTCAATAGCGGAATATTTTGATAATGTAAAAAAGAAATATTCAAGGTGGCAGGGGGAACATGTTGCTTGGTATGGAATTGGAGAAGGTGGAGGGATTGGAGTTTCGTACACTATAGTCTATAGGATATAGGGCTGAAATGTGTGCACAATGCAAAAACTCAATGTAGGACACTCTCACAGGGACGCTGTATTTCACGATACCGGATCCGAATGGAATTTCTGAATTAGGCAAGTTGGCGATAGCCTTTCCTATGAAATAAACAAAATTTCACGTTGTAATCGGGTGGGCGCCTTTAAAGATCATTATAAGGATCCTTTGGAGAGTGATATCATCAATATACAGACGGATGCCTATGTTCTCGAATCTTTCGCACCGACATGGTCGGCTACTCTACAGAGAAATCGCCACGCAATAATATCTTTTTGTCTAGCAGGGGACATTTACAATGTTTAGTTTAAATACTCCCGTCTAAGATTTCATTTAAACCGTATACGTCTGCGAAGCTGATAAAGTTGTTTAGTTACAGACCAAATATTTTGATACATGGACCTACTTTTTTCGCGTGATAAGAAATCCACACAGGTGGGCAAGTGTATCCGCTTTCCTTTTTCTATACTTAGCCAAAAAGGTGAAATTGAAAAGGGGGTTACTATCACAGACCAAATTAATCAGAGTATGAGCCTTTAGAATTTAAATAGAATCTAACTTTAATCAATATCCGGTTGTTTGATCTCGCTAAGACGATTTGGACACAAGAACATGACATATTACCCAAATGTGAGAATAAACTAAACGAATTGATGTTCGTTTTTTACCCATATAGATAAAACGATAGACTATTTGATCTTCCAGTTGCTTCTATTCGACATTAAAATATAGAGACTGGAATTCTTATAAAAAGACACTGAAGGTCTGGCCTATCTTAATTTGGTGTTGGTTTACTCGGCCAACACCGGTGTAAAAAGAGATTGTCCGCCCGGAGGCCATAGTCCGGCTCCTAGACGACACCCGGAATAAAGCGTTAAAAACAATGTGCGTGAAGATCACTGAATAATAGTGCCCTATCTTCAGCCGTTGTGGTGGACTATGTCATGGTATTGTAGAGACGGTGGTTTCTGGATATATGTCCACTTTGTGATTAGATACCTGGTTCGATTCGCTCGCGTCTAAAGGACTTGGCATACATTAGGTGTGTAAGCTGTTAAGTTGTCTCTAGTTCCTATAGTTCTGGCCAATTATGCGCCAATTGGGTGTCTACCGTATTTGATGCAGCAGAATAGACGTGACCGGTTGACAGAACCCGGAGTCCCCGCGGAGTCCCTATATTGAATACCCTACATTGCAAATGGATAAACCGTGATGTTATAGCGCCACCTCAAGGGTCGCTGAAATGCTGTTGGAGCAAAATAAAATTGCCACAAGGAAAAAAACATTGCGCGTTGTGATTGTTCATGTGCTTCAAGATAATGAGCTACCTGAGCTCCCGATGGCAATCAGAAATGCTAAACTCGAAAGCTTCCGGTGGATCCCCTCCGGGGGAAAGTATAGATCATGTGTCTTCATGATAATGTAGATAATTTTAGAGAATTGAAGGCACTCAAACATACTACAACCTGGGGTTTCCGGTGCTTCAACCCATTATATTCAACGCTTCATGCTAAAAAAAGATAACTGAGAGCTCTCCGTAAGGCTTCAAAATGCTAAACTCTGACTTCTTTCTCTGAGCTCACCCCCGGACCTGGGGGCAGTAAGTTCACCTGCTTCGAACCTTAGAGCTTTTCTTGGCAGGCTAACACCCAAGAGCTTTCGGTTGGTCTTGCCCCCTGGACCCCCTCAGGGGCAAGTGTAGTATCATTCTTGCATGATTGAGATACATAGAGCTCTCCAAAGCCTCAGACATACTTAAATCAGCGCCCCTTGACGCAGCATGAGATTATAATTCATCTGCTTCAGAGATTAACGAGAGCTTTTCGAAGACACTCCAACTACTAAAACTGCGCATCTTCCGGGCTCATATAGTTCCGCTGCTTCAGATGAGATAACTGATGCTCTCCAAAAGGCCTCCCAACATGGTAAAACCCGACATCTTCCGGGGCTTGCCCACTGGACCTCCGCCAGGGCAGCTTCAAGATATGAAGATATCTGAGGCTGAAGGCACTCAATCATGCTAAACCTGTGAATTCGAATTTTCGCAGTCTGTTCCATGCAAGATGCCGTGTCGGCTCCACTGTGTATGCCAACGTTTACAAATACGAAGCCACAGGAATAAGGTTCAACCTAAACAGATAACATTGTAGGCGTACTTGACCTGGAAGGTCATGGAAAATATCCAAGCTGTCCAAATTGCTATTCAACAGCAACGTCACTGAATGGCCCTAGAATAGCTCTCCACGTAATGACGGAATTTTCAACCGGAACACGCGCCTGACTTGTGGCATCGTATCATGATACGGAGGTATGAACTTCTGGAAGGAGACCTTGTCAAACGCACAGATTTGTATGGCTGCTGGAGATCGCTTTCTCCAAGACCTGTGCGGCGGCGATGAAGTGTTTGCCTAATAGTAGTATGCCTCACTTGGTCACAGACCTCTTGGTACTTTGCCTTTTAAGGGTGGACTCGATACAAAAACCTTACAAGGTGGATTCGACCTTGTTGCATCGCGGTGGATTATTGGCCTCTTATTATTTCAACCGGCAAGTCGATGGAGTTATCTTGTAAGACATGACCCGGTTTTTTCCTATCTTGGGGAGAATTGCTGAGATTCCGGCACCAGCAAACGAAAAGTAGGCATCTCCGTTGGACTATTGACGTTTGGCTCCTGCACATCGAAGAGAATTTTACCGTTTTACAAGCAGTTATTGGAAACAGAGTGAGTGGCCTTAAACCATGGGTCCGTTCCCCGTTCAGCGTGATACAAGTTCTCCGGGAAGTCTGGATGACTTTCAACAGGAATATCCTGAATTGACTATCCTCCGCAGGACGCGAAGATGATTCGTGCTATCGGGGCTGAGCCGTGAATAACTCAATAGTGTTTGATCGTCGTGGGGGTCATGTTAAGGACTAGCAATTGAAACTTCTGTAACTATACCTTTAATTTTGTAAGGCTATTATTATTGTTTGTTTGGTGGTTCAGTTTCACTTCTTTCCCATTTTGACGCAGTCTCATTCCCTGTCGGCTTTTTCCTTATTGGTAAGGAGACAGTCACGCATCAACATTTTGCTGAACAGGACGTGCACACAAAACATGGAGAGAACCACAAGACTGTATGTTAAAACTTCATCTAATTGGTACACCAGAACACAAGATTCAATTTTAATAGTGTCATTTTTTTTACTCTGTATTAACTATCCTAACACTTAGTTTTTGAACCATAGTCTTTGGACTTTCATTTAGGATACGCTGTTGGGCGTCTTTCTGTTACGTATTGCTTTCAAAGTGATATCCTCCCCACCCCCAAAAAAGTTTCGGCAACCATGCCGCCAGGCCGATAAAGCGCTGGCCACGAACGTGACAATGCAAGCGGGACATTTCTGCGCCCCTTAACACACCACACAAACACCACATTTTTAGGGGTCTCTCCCCTTAACCCCCACTCCAGGGCCCTAAGGTGGCCATCCCACTGAGTTCACGGTTGGCCTCGCTTCGCTCGCTACCTTTCACTGTCACAGTTTGGGCCGGTTAATTAACTGTGCCGCGGCCATTACAAACTCCCAGTCCGCCCCGGCGTGCCGAGTGAATAACCATAGACGGAAAATGACTGTGGACGCTACGACAATTGACGTTTTAATTTTAGGGACGTCTCAAGCCCAAAGAAAGTTACTTTTCTTGAGTCCTTTGTTCACACTTTCAGCTTCTACAAAACTGGCAAACTCGCCCCCGGTCCCGTTTATACCGCGCGCGCCCTCATACGAACCAACTTCTCCATCGGATTACAAAATTCAAATACCACTCGCGTGTGAGAGCATTGGTGACGCTGATGATACGTATATCTGAGATATGTGAGTCTCTATTACCAGCGTTTGGTTGACGGATAGAGATGGTAGCTCTATTACTTCATATTGTTTTTCCTTATTTTATCATGATATTACTTACATCTTTTGAACATTTTTGTAATGTCACGGACCGAGACTGCATCGTAAAATGCATTTAGCATTTTCACAAATTACTTTTGGAAATTCCCCATGCCCAAATTCGAGCAGATCGTGTCCTACCCTCCCCTGTACGAACCACATGTATGTCCACATCTTGATCTATTACGTTGTGACAACAGAGTATACAGAATGCTTGCTGCTTTGCCGTATTGTAGTTATAACGGTAACGATATGAAATAGTTTTTGGTGTCACGTGTCATGTACCAGGTCACGTGTCAGTTATCAGGTATCATTTTGCTCTTCGGGGCGAATCGATATAATATAAATCCGACTATGTTTTAAATCAAGGTTGTACATGCCCTCCTGCCCAAATTGGCTATTATTTTTTTTCCAAAGACACCGTGTATTATGTCTAAACATTACAAAATTTTAACCTTTTCCCTACTGATTCAAAAACCGACGTACGATGGACGATATCGGTTGTTTTTTTTCCAATGTAGGGATAATACGTTAACGTCATTTTACCTGAATGGGTTCCCCCGAAGCAAAATTAATAAACCAATCATCCGGGCACGGGGTCATCACATCTTGTATTTTGTCAAAAATTGGCTGTTATTCCATACAACATTCCTTTTTAAGATTCAACATCTGTATATGTTTCTTTTATTACTATTAATATTCAATTGTCCCCCGCATGAACGTGAAAAAGATGGGTCATAAGTAAGTTCTACAAACTAAAACATTTCAGCCGGCTAAATCCCTTACCGTGGACTGTAAGAGCAGACGGATCCCCGTTAAGGGTATTTAGCCGGCTTACAGCCACTTGCGCGCTGCTGCTGGGGGTTTTGCGTCGAGTGTTTATAGCAAGAGACTGAGAGAATAACAGTTGAGCTAATCTTGAAAAAAAATGTTTTGAAGAACCATTCACGTTGTCATGGTCACAGGTCTTTATCCTACTTGGGAGAAGATCATCGTTCATCTTCCTCTAACTGATATGAGTGAGGGGATAAATAGTTGATTCGAAACTATTCAAAGTTCATGGATTGCTTGCTAGCCACTTACTTGCAGGTTTTCTGAGTAATGTTGTGAATCCTCTGGTCCCCACCTACGTTACACCTTCTCTCCTGCTGTCCTTGCCTGGATCAGGTATTCATATTTCAGCTTCCTCCTGAGGTTTGGCGCCGTGCTAAGTCTCCTCAGTAATATTCCATTGCAGGGTTCAGCATTGGACTTGCCTTACATTTCCGCTCTGGATGTAGCAAAACAAACCCGTCGCTACTCTGTTGCCTCTTCCCTAGTGGCGGCGTCTATTAAGATTCTATAATTATGATTGCTTTTATGATGTGAGTAGACTGCATGTCTGAAAATAGGCTTAGTTCATTCCGTTTCTTCATCCACATGTTTTTTTCCCATCAAATCCCACAGGTTTGGTTCCGGTCCTTGTTTGTATTGGTATTAGGAGGTGCCTGTGCCCCCCAGTGCCGTCTCCGGCAAAGAGGTGGAGGAAAAAGGGGATGTTTAAACGCAAAAGAGGGCTGGCGGGTGAGAAAGGTAGTCAATGGGGGGGGGAAGATATAATAGGCAGTAAGAGCAGGGTGATTGGATTATCTCAGATAAATGTCAACCTCTCTGGTGAATCAGAATACAGGCAGAAAAAAGAATTAATCTTTGTCCCACAGTTGTGGATCTTCCTCGATCCTGTATTTTTTTTGTTATTGATGCGATAGGAGAAATAGAAAGAACGCGTGAAAAAAGTCGGGCGCGTGGCGCGAAAGAGGTAACATTCAGGAAAGGGTCCTCCCAGCAAAGGAAGCTGTCCACGAATATAGAGTCCTTTTTCTGCCATCCAACAAGACGACCAGTAACTTATCTCCTAAAACAAAGTGACAGTCTAGCTGTTTTTGTCTATGGAACCATATGCGACTACCGCCAGCACTGCTAAGTGGGGTAGTCTGTATACGTCTGTTAAAAGACAAGACCAAAAAAACTTAACCCCAACCTCCCATAGGCTACATACCACTACAGCACTAAGGATAGAAAAGTCCCACGAATTTGTGGTACGGATAATAATCTGGAATATTGTAATGTTTTAGTTGATAACCATCCCCATTTTTTATAATCTTTTTTGAAAGCACATGCAATAGCATAGGTGTGCCTAGTTTCATGCAAATGGTAAATAAACTTTATGAATCATTAAGCATATGTTATGACGTCTCATGGACGTCAAAGGTCAGAAAATTACCTTTCAAACACAAAACAAATGAGCCTTGTGCAAAGTGTCAACTTTTATATAATACAAGATTTAGATTTGTAATCAAACAATAACAACATTAACATGATTGATAAACTTAAGATACTTAATATTTCAAGTCCTCTAGTGTCTGTGTTGCAAGAAGCGTTGCAGTTCAACGATGATAGTCCTCACAGCGAGACTCCAGAATGGAATGACGGTATGCAAAATCACTCACAATTATATATCCTCAGTTAATATCCATTGGAATCTTCCAGTCCTGGAAGCTAACTTTGTCCAGCAGTTTAAGATGACAAGGTGAATAAGTCCCTCGACGACACTAATATTTTTTGTTTTTTCCTAAGTAACAAAACAAGGTATTATCCCACCATCAGTCTGCCGTAATGTCCTAATTAGGACCACAACCTGGGAATCTCCTTTTGTTCCAAAACTGAAGCTATCTTGGCTAAAAGGACGACAGCAGACAGGTCAGCTATCAAGCTCCTGGTGGCATCCAAAATCTTATAAATCTGGCATTAAACACTAGCTATAAACTATACTAGATGAGCTCCTGGTTTACAACTACTGGCCCCAGTCCTTCCAGGGACAAGTATATATTTTTAAACCTATCACAGCTAGATTCCTCCTAATACCTAAAAATAGCTAGTATTACAAAAACATTCATTCAGGGCATAAACATAACCTAACACGGTCAAATCAGATTTCACAGTAAATTAAACACCATCTACATTGCATCACCTCACAATGATACTTCATGGTGAATTACCTATTTGCAACTGTTTTGATCATCCCAAAGCATAAACAAAGTTGACCTCAGTTTTAAAATCACATCTTGGGGAATTGCCATTTTCCCCTATGTGACAATCTAGCTATTTGTAAATAAAAGGGTGAGATCAATATAGCACGTGGGAATCCTCTGACTCTCTTGTTTATCATAAAACAAAGTAACTTTTCCCGTGAGAAAATCTTTCTCAAATAAAATGAGAAAAGAGTATTTTTATATCACAAAAATTTGAGGGTAATATAACCACATAGCACTAGTATTAGTTAGCAATGTATTATTTATTAGGTGGTCGGAATATCCAAAAATAATCAAGTCAGTGGTGGAAGATAGTAAAGCTGAAAGAAGCCTTAATTTAAGGGTATAGCACATTTCAATTGGCTGCATATTTTAAACATACCTACCGCCTGCAGTTGTTTTTACAACGACAAAAACGAAGTCCAGGTTTAAACTTTACAAGTGAAAGATGATTAAAAGTTCAATTAAAAACTTGCAAAAATGGTGACTTTAAAAGAGACGGCAGAACATTACAGAAATAATGGCTGAAAGAAGTGTTAGAGTGCTCTTGTGAAACTCAGTTCTGAACTTCTCGTTAAATAATGACAATTGGTTACATGAAAATTTTGTGTTGGGACTGCCTGCCGGTTACTGGTTACTAGGATTAAATAACAACCTATGTAAATACCCATCAATTAGCTTTTGAAAGAAAAGAGGGCAAATGATAACTAATTGTAAACCATTATTCTCCTATGGTCAGGTATAATGCAATACACAATGTAGAATAATTCGATAACCCCATCTGGACCCTTCCAGAAGGTGTGTTTGGATGTGTAAACTCCATAGGCCTGGCAAGCTACGATACTTCACGTTAACGCTCCAAGGCATTTAGAGGTGATTCAGTCACCAAGGCCGAAGTCATCAACCGATCAACGACAAGACCCATACCATTTTAATTCTGTATTCACAATTGTTTATACCCTGCAACATAAAATATAGCACTTCGACGGTGGTATGTAAAAACCCGCGTGATGTTCCTCTCTTCATTTTATAATTCAACATTCCAAACTTGTTTACTCCTGGACATATAAATAATTTGCTAACGTATGAAACGGGTGGTATGCTGAAACTCCTTGATCTCCATCTATAACAATCAATCATTGTCATTTTAGAAAAGAAAACATTCGTAATAGACTACGAATCGGGAATCAAAATAAATAAAGCAAAGTCGAATAAAGGCAGAACTAGCAGTCGATGATAAAAAAGAAAAAAAGCAACGACCCAAAATTGACCTCCCTAGGGACAACCATTTAATTACGGGAAGCCAGCCAGTGCAACCATCCATAACCATCCTTCCTATTCTATCAGACAGATTTACCGTGAACCAGTGAAGATGCCAAATAATCACAATAGGAATGAGGAGAACCTGACATTTATGAATGGTATGTAAATTATAAGACACACTATCAAAACCTTTAGTGAAGTCTAAATTTATTACGTGGAACTGCCAAGCTCTATCCATGATTAAACTTATCTCGGGAAAGCAGCCATTGAGCCAACAGTTGCGTAACCGCTGCCCTACCTTTAACAAAACCAGGTGATGATACCTGATTATTTATATGTGAGAAAACAATATTGAAAATTGCATTGTCCATGATCTAACAACAATGGACTAGCAGCCATTTTTTAAATCAAATGCCACATGGGCACACTTGTTTCTGTTCAAAGCACTTTTCGTGTTCCACAGTCTCGTCCCGTGACTCACTCCGAAAGTTGAGATGTTTATAACATCTGAACCCCTGACCTAATAATAATTGCTATAGAGGAGGAGCACGGACCCAGGTCAAACATCATCGTTTACCCCTCACTACAGAAATGGTTTAACACCTTTGGTAGTTAGTATGGACCTTCTAAATCAATGCTAGGTAGGTAGTACTCTCAAATGTGGTATCACAAAATGTATAGTTTGTACCATCTATGACCATTGGTTTGGGAGTTATAGGGTAAAAATGGCTAAAATGGTAAAAAAGGTCAATTTCTTTTTGTACAGGGGTCAAAATCAGAGGCTGCTCCAATTTTGGTAAAAATGAAAGAAGTTGTTCATCTAGCTTAATGTGTCAAAATAAGGAATAGTTTGTACCATCTGCAGTGCATAGTTACCATGTTATGCGACAAAATAGGTCATAGGGCAACATAATCCAATTGGTGTTGACCTTCTTTGACCCTTATCTCCGTAAGTAAGCATTTAACATAATCAAAACTATACTTTTTAGGAGTCCCCTTACCTCAGGCAATAATTCTGCACCAGTATTTACAATATAATCAGATTAACTTTTAATGTTGACCCCTGTACAAATTGAGATTGACCTTTTTTACCATTTTTTGTCATTTTTACCTATAACTCCAGAACCAAAGGTTAAGTGGTACAAACTATACATTTTTTGAATCCTTATGATTAGATGGACAATATGGCATACATTCCAACATGATTGGGGCATTTAAAAAAATGACCCCTGTGTAAACTTAAATTGGCCCCTATTGAAAAGTGATACCACAATTTGAGAGTACTCCCTACCTAGCATTGATATAGAGGGTCCACTAACTACCAAAGGTGTTAAACCTTTTCTGTAGTGGGAGGTAAACGAACTCCTTAAATAAGGCCCCTAATATTCTGCTCCTGCTCTCCTAATATATAGTGCACATTCGATATACAGTGCGAGAAATTAACAAAACACTTTCACAAATATGTACTTGTCACTCGCAAAACGCACAACAAATTAACTGAAATTTTGAAATAAGCATTTGCCAGATTTTTCCATTGACCCAGAAACTTCCACAGATCCCCTAAACATTTTTGTAAAAATAAAAATGGGACAGTAATATTTTTCAAACGGGTACTTGTTTTTTATGTCCTCTTTCCTTTCTACATGTATGTATTACATGGTACTGTGCTGCCAAATAAAATTAAATGAAAGCCCACGACCTTTGGGCTAAAGGTAACGGTGCCTCTAGACGAACGCCACGCAATCCAAGCGGCAGAAGATCGTTCGTTTGCAATACTTAAATACATCAACGTAATACATTCACACTTTTCAGGAATAGCAACAGCTATGAGTAGATTGTCCCACAGTCTCGGTTTTATCATTGGGTTCAGAGCAGAGTAGTTCAGTAAAATGTCCAACTCTCTCGGCTTTGTCACCGTTTCCGCGTTCGTTGCAATATAATTGATACTATTATTAGTATACTAGCAATACTAATTGCTAGAATCACAAAATGACCTTTAAAAAGAGGTAAAAAATCTTAAAAATCTTAGCAGAACCCGGAAGTTAATATCTCCCACTCTTATACGAGTCATTTTGTCAACAGAATGCGAAAACTCACCGCATAATTACACTATACCGACCGACTAGCCCCGCGCGCCGATTGGGTTGAGGCTTCGAGGAATGATAGCCTACATTAACGGCCGTTTAGACCACAGGGGACCCTGAGAGCGGTCTACGCTATAAGACGAATCACAAAAATAATGGTCCTAGCCATTATTTTGGGCAAAATATTATTTTCTACTAAACTGTAATTTTTCACTAAAAATATTTTTGCAAGTTTTTAAAACTTATGTATTTTTTTTTAAATCATGACAAAGTGATGCAATACAAACTTAATTTTAAAATCGCCAACTATTATGATGCAGATTTCGTCTTCATATTTGTGCACATCTTAGCAGTTTTGTCTCAATGTTTAATGTTTAAAAAGGTTAAAAAGGGTCAACATGTTAAAAGAAACGTTTCCAGACGCTTTGTATTTTGTTTTGATAAATTTTGTGAGACAGTGAAAAATGTAGAAGCTACCTGATACCCACGGCCACTCTGATTTCTTTCTCTCCCACCCCTGCGTCAGTTTTGTCAAGTGACTGAACTCATAACCTGACATGGGACTTTATTGTATGCTTTACGTTTGTGGAGATTTAGGGAAAGATGAATGAGCTGAAATATTTGATGGTTTTAATTTTTCTTTCAAAATCACAACGTGCTGTCGATTTGTAAATTACGTAATACAAAATAGATAACTAAAAAAAAATAACTAAGGACGATGATACATTAGAATAAGAAATAATCCGTAAATATTACCGATACTTATTGAAAGGGGTTATAATGTTCATTACCTGGTTAATACATGAAAGTAGTTTTACAAACCTAATTTCAATAAGACCCTTAAAGCAAAATAACATAGTAAGTTTTGTTTTACATTCCCAGCAGTGACATTATTACAGCAAACTAGAAAAAAGAGACGATAAATTATAATACAAGGTAAATAATATAATTTTGAGTATCTCTTAGGTTTGTATCTCTTTAAGCGACACGCCTCTGCTATTCCACTCTTTTGATGCAGATACTATGAAAGTTCTATCACCAGCTAATACTCTAGTGATAGGGTAGCCAAGACGAACATAATTGCTGGAAGATTTGAGTTGTCTCTTTGGTACATATAAAGATAAACATTTCAAAACGTATGTTGTTCCTTGGTTGTAAAGGTATAAAATATACAAGCAAAAGTATGATCCGTTAGCGTATTGGTAGCCGGTGAAATGAATTCCAAAGTGGTCCAGGTGCGGGCAGCCAACGAACGACATGAAAGGATGTCATTTGGAGAGACCTGGACAACATACATACTTTTGGAGAGGTTGAAATAACAGCAAGAGACAGACAAATTTGGGCACATTTCCTACGTCAGGCAGCAAGTGCAGAAATGCATGATCCTCTATGGTACGTTGGTATGTTGAAATAAAAATGTACTTTTCTTTAGACTTTCGTGAGGTGCAAAATTGGAACCAAAAACAGTACTTTTCGACTAAATTTCGAGTATATCAGGGATCCTAAATAAATCAGGAGAGGACACTCGATCAACGAAATGGAGCTACTGCATTGAAAATATGATGACTTAAGGGATGCCGGGTCGACGTGGCGTGTTGTGCCGCGTACGTCATTCACGGTTACGTCATATAATGAATAAATAATTAGGTGATTATCGAAAATGGTGGGCGCTATTACTACGCCTGCGAATAGTCTTTTGTATGCGTGATATGCTTAGACAGGGGTGTCCAACCTGCGGCCCGCGGGCCATTGCGGCCCGCTAAGAGCTCTGCATGCGGCCCGCGAGGTATGTCCCAGAAAAATAAAATGCTTTTAAGATCTTACATAATAGAGTTTAAAAGATGTCATTTGAACTGTTCAATTTCCTCAATATGAAACGAACTTTTGAAAATGTTGGAAAATTAGTCCAAATGTCACAATCTGAAACCAAAATTTTCCATAAATTGTAAGAAAAATTAGTCCAATTTCCTCAAAAATAAACCCAAACTTTTCCCAATGTGCTGAAAAAGGTCAACAAAAATGGAAAAACTTGTTGTTAAATTTGACCCACAATATGCATCTCTGGTATTGCTATGGGTCCCTTTTCGGCAAATCTGGTCTAGATATGGGTCCTACTCCATTACTTGTAGGCAAGTCATAAACCAAACTTTGAGAGTTCCGATTACTTATTTGCGGCTCGCAATAGCTGTGGATACAACAATGCCGGCCCCTGCGCCGAAAAGGTTGGACACCCCCGGCTTAGACACGAGTACATTTCAAGAACAGTGTTTATATCGAGTACATGCTCGAAACGTACCTTTTCTCTGTACAGTTTTAGGTGGAAATTTGGAGTACACTTTGGAGTATACTTTCCGAGTACATTTCGGGTATAACATTTTATAGTAGAGTGTTATTTTCCAACAGATGCTATGTCCTAAAATCAAATGGTGCGAAAAACCTTTGATTTGATTGTCATGTTCCCTAAAGATGGCGGGTTAAAGGAGCACGCTAATAATTACTTGCTGATTGTACCCCAGAAGGAATACAGGCACAGAACGTAACATGGCTGCAAAATTGTCGATAAATGAATTGTACGGGTTGTCAGGGTATACTGTAAAAGTTAAGCTCGAAAATCGGAGTGGTTGTATGAACCGGAAATGAGATAACATCAATAGAAGATGGGGGCACGTCCATTACCGTTGGACTCGGGAAATTTAATGACAAGAAAGAGGTCAAGTGTAACTTGAAAACAACTTTTTAATCGCACCGTTGACATGTGCTGTTTGGTTATGCAATGTGACTCGTAACTAGACACGATTTACGTAAACCACGTGATTTATCAGTCGAATTATGCGGAGGTCTCATAATTTCCAGCATTTTTTCGAAGCCCACTGTCTTCCGTTGACTTTATCTCATTTCCGGTCTACACAACTAATCCGATTTCCTCCCGTAAAATTCTTAATAAACCCTAACGAACCGTACAATTCATTAAAGTGACAGGAGGAGATTTTTTTAGGATACGAATTTCTCTCAGAATCGATTGTAGACCACCTACCAAGAACGTTCCGAAGGTTTATTGGACAAACAAGTACAAAAGAAAACCGCCAAACCTTGTTTTGAACTTGCCTAACTATCGTACTTGTCCCCATAGAACACCGTGCTTTGACTTTCTGTCGTGCACAACAGAAAGTACTAAATCATCATATTATTACATAAAGACGGCGTATTCGGCTTATTCACTTCAGGTGTGATCTAATACATTGAGAAAACCATTCCAAATATGCAAAAAACCCGGGGTTCGATAAAAATTGGGGGCGCTTCTTTCTGGAAATCTCCTCATGTCTCTTTAAGCGACTATTTTGAAGCCATTCTTTTGCGTGTCTGTTTCCTTCTGGAGTGTAATCGGCAAGTTTTCGTTCGCAGAATCCTTTTAAGTCGCCAGATTAGGGAACATGACAATCAAGACAAGCGTTTCTCACCCTTTGGGTTCTGGGGATAGGCAAAGGTATGGAAACCAACTGTGGAATTAATAGGTAAGGTTGTTGTCAAGATACACGGGATAATTTGAAAATCAGTAGTGATTATTGAAATTTGTTGTTCTGGCACTGTTGCTCTACTTATGGACAGTGTGCGCCCGTATAACCCCTTAAAATTCTAACATTCCATCGTACATCTGCTTTATTGGTTTTTGGTTACAACGTCGCTCCCATCGAACCTGTATTTACGAGATATTAGAATAAAAGGATGCAGTCTAATAGGCGGAATTAAAGTCTGCTAATGAATAAACAGCTATAAACATAGAGATAATATGCACCACACCACTGAAACTAATAATGATTGTCTGTGCTGTTTCCCGTAATGTTTGGTATATGATAGAACTGGATCGCACGTTTGACATTGTGAATGTTTTGAATGGTTTTAATTTCCTGAGGTAGACAAATCCAACCTTGAATCGAACAGAAAGAGAAAGTCCTGGAAGTCTAAAGTTAACTGAGCTATCCCTGGTAGCACCATACCCAAATGGACCCATTTGTAAGAAGCTCTGGAATGTGAAATACTTTATAAACATGACCAAAACAACAGAATTTACTACTTTTTCCGTTTTTCCGTTATTTTACGGATTTCCTCTAAATTCACGGGACCAAATGATCGATATTTTACGGGATTTTGGCATTTAACCGGAACATTTGTTGCTGGGGAATGCCCAGTGTTTTCAAATTGCCCGTTTAATAAATATCCATATAACGTCCTTTAACTGCATTAAAATCACGGAGCGCACCCTGCTAGTTTAGGGAGAAACTACCCCTAGATCTAACAAGGAAAATAACGCTACCTCCTTTTTGCGGTGATCGTCAGATTTTCCTCTGGGAACGTTAAGGACATATATTGTATTGTTAAGGTCTTTATCTTCAATATTGTATTTAATTCGCTAGATGCTGTCACTACAAGTTTCTTAATCTGATAATGATAACTAATACTTAAAATACTTTGTTGGATGGTGTGACATATTTAAATTTTGTTCTGCACTCTGCGCTAGCACTCAACAGGTACGGTCGCGTAGGAATTCAAATAATACTTAATATTTCCAGTTAAATAGACCAATTATGTGCTTCAGAATTCCAATATGGCTGCCTAAATTTTATAATTGTATAGGATTAAATTCAAAAGCAAAAACTTTCCACTTAAATTATATATTACAAGTATTTCAATGACTAAAAATACTCAGCGGTCCCCGTACCGCGAGGGTCGTCTGCCGTCGCGGTTTGTGAATGGACCAAAGGTCACATGAGGTCACCAAGGTCGCATGAGGTCACCCCACCTCGCCCCCTCCTTTCCACCAAGTTACATTCATCGTAGCCCTTACGGAACGCATATACGTTATGCAATATATTAAAGGTTAACATCTTGGCCACAGACACACACACACGACTCATCTCACGACTACTTGACTAAGAAAGAAAACATGGTAAGTCAACTAAAATCTTGTCGGTTTAACTGTTACTTCAAATTCAAGTTTACTACTCAGTAAAGTTAATGCGATACATTCCAATCGACAAAGATGTCCCTTTCGTCTTCCTCGATAACGTAATTTAAGGCGTGTTGCTGTCTGCCAACGTCTAATTTCCTGAAATAAGGTGTTTCGGGCAAATGAATGATATTAATAATAAAGAAGTTTTCTTTCTTTTGGCAATGATTATAAACCTGTTCAAACAACCACCTTCTTTAGTCTCTTATCTTACAGATATATACAATGTACAGCAGGCTCCCTCATTTTTTTTCTAGAATTCGTCAAGCGTATGTCTGGTTCTGTATCATGGTATTTCATAATTTGTTTTGGTGGGAGTGTTGGAACAACATCTGTGCACCTGCAAGGCACGGAAACGTGATATGGTGAAATCTACATCTGTAAAACAATATTGTTACACCTGAATCGCTCCAAGAATTGACTTGTATATTTGGTAGAGGTGAAAGAGCTTCTGGAGCAAAGAAGCTGTTAAATGTAATATGATCTCAGTTCAGTTTGGCGAAGTTATTAAATCATATTGCATAGGTAAATATTGTCATATATGATGAGCATTTCCAGATAGCATGTCCTAAAACCATGATGACGATTTTCAACTCGGCCTAATTCAAGTTGTTACTCCGTGGCCTATGACCGATTTTTTCTTTCTTGCACATTCCCTTTCTATATAGAAGGTTTTTCATATTGCGTTTTACCGTCATGCATGTCGAAAATCTTGTTTGTGCAAGATGTGGGTTACTTTGGGAACTAGTTACGGAACTTCAAATATGTAAAAGCTAATTTACTTTGAAATAAAATATATATTTTCCACATTGAAGATAAGGTCGATAATCTCCAGCTTACGCACATGACATACGAAAACGGTAGAAATGAAAAGTACTCTAAATGTACAAAAGCGTGCAATTCACTCTAAAGAGTGATTATAAGGTCAACTTCGTAAGGAGTGAGATTTCACACCTTTCGAAGAATATTTCTTGGTCAGATTTACTCTTGATAAATAAAAATAAAATGAAATGTTATCACTCTTTTTATCAAGAGAAATTATTGTCCAACAAGTATTGTTCGAATGTAATTTTCGTAGTTGACCCTTTTATTTAAAGAGCACGTTAAAATATAATGAAAATCGCGATCGGCAAAGCTATAAAACACGCATCTATTAGTATCTTTAACCTGATAAATAACACTTTATAATTAAAGGGCTATAATTGACAAGGAAATGTCTTTGAATGACAAAGAAATGTCTTTGACGCTCTTCGTCGACGTAGAAATACCTTGCAGTCTTGCATAAATACCTAACAAATAACTAAAACTCTTGCATAAACAAGAAATGGTTCGTATTATTATTACTATGCCAACGTATGCAAACTTTTATTCAATCGACGAATGGGAAACTGGGAAGACACGAAACCCTTTAATTTAACTAGGCCTTCGAACATACTTACAATTTCAGGGTAAATACGTTACCACTTTCAATAATCTTATCAAATATTGCAATTGAATTAGTCTGACGTCAGAACCGTAATTAATGAATAGGGAATTGTATATTTGTATTGTATATTTTCATAAGGAAGGTTTTACACATGTGTAGTAGGTTTTGTGTAGCCTTTCATCAAGGCTTTGCTTTATTTTAATTTACCACAATACCGATTCCTTGTATACGATGAACTATAGCGCCCTCTCCTTGGGGACTGTAACGCGAAGCCTTTTCGCAATAATTTGTGTTTTTGTTTTTCTTTATTTTCCGTGGTAAATCTTCCGTAACTACCTTGGTAACTGATTGAACAATGAGAATGGCATCGATGGAATTATACAGTGAAGGCGCTGTGTGTATGCATTGCGGTCAAACAAATGTGATACCACAGTCTGGCAGCCTTTTTTATGCTACTGTCGGGCGTTCACATTGTGGTTAAAAAGAGATTTGATGACAGATGATGTTGGCAGAAGGAAAAGAGAAAGGAAGTAAGAGGGAAGAGAAGAGAAAAGATCCAAAGAGAAGGGACAGTAAGGTAAGAATGAGTAAGATGAAACAAAAGGGAACGACATTAGAACGCATGAGATTGAACTCCGACTTAAATCCAAATACCCAAATTTTGGCTCCCCCTCAGGCCAATTAGTTTTGTTCAAGCCTAACCAACGGTAATCATGAATTGTAAATGTGCCAACAGTACTTGTGATCAAAATGGGTTGTAAATTCAATTTTGAGGGGAAAACACGAGGTGAGCCATGGCCTTCCCCGTTTGGTTCTACCGGTATATAAGGGGAATTTCGTTCGGGGGAGGGGGAGCTGAAATTGGTAAAGAAAAAAATTGGTAGGGATCGATTCCCTAGCCCCCAGCAACATAAACCCTAAAATAACTATAGGTCTACGGCTTGTCATTTGGAATTAATTTTACTATTACTAGAGACATTGGCGCTAGCTATAATTTTATAGTATCCTTCGGCGTACAAGTATACTGCCCGTGAGCAAAAGTAACACCAGTCTTTTCTGAAGTTACCAGTTACCCCCAAAAAGTAGTAATGTTGAAGGTCTTGAATAGCTGTGAAATCCAATGAGCTTCCGGGGGCTTCTCCCCCTGACCCCAGAAGGGCTCTGTCTGCCACCATAACCCATTAAAGATTGCGCCGCTATATGACAAATCTCTTGGCCCGTACAAGCTTATATCATGTATACAGTGATGCAAGGTAGAAACCAGTTACTCGGGTCTTAATTGAATTTGTTACTATTTATCCCTCAAACAGTGGTAATTCTGAAGGTATGAATTAGCTTAAATCAAAGAGCTTCCGGGGGCTCATCCGCCCCTGGACATCGGCAGAGGAGCCGCGTTGGGCCTCCCTCTCTCATCTCCTTCTCTCTCTGCCATGCACACCGCCAGGGGCCCTAAAGCGGGCCCTGTACCCAACCCGTAAGGGCTTTCGTTTTGCCGCCCCGTTGGTTCACGCCTTGCGGGTGTTTTTGGTGGCAGTTCAAACGATGTGAGAGCATCTATACTATAGGACAATTTTCAAACGGCCCTTAAGTGGCCCGAACCGTGCGCCGTTAGTTGGATTGTTTTATTCGCGCAACTAACCGCTTCAAAGGACTCTTACTGCAGCGCAATAACATTCTTCACTTAACCACCCCTCTGACAAAATGTCTACGATCCGGCCCTGCTTTTAAACTTGTAAACAACACAGGGTGTGCCAGAAGCACAGTTAGCTTATGTCTGCACCAGGGGAGTGAGTTGTAAGAGCACAAATGCAAAAACCATCAAACAACGAAATACGTTCATAGAGGAAAGACATGTTGAATTGGGCGCAATAAATAAACAAGCCGATCGGTTAGGCGTTACTGATCGGGTTAGGGTTATGAGAAACTGTTCTTCATGTTTTGTATGTGTCTCTGTACGAAGGGTTACATCCATTGACTCCGTTAACTGTGTGCTCGAAGAAGTCTGAAAACGTGTACCTTTGAAGAATATAATGGGATAGAGATGGTGGCCACTCGTCCATGTGAAGACCGCACGTAATGTTTTTTGAGTGAGCCAGACATTAATTTTCTAGGCAGTGATCAGTTATTACTGCTTGTATAAATCGAATATCCATGTTATATCAAATCGCCACTATATGCACTTGGAATTTCTGACTTCTTATTTTCGCTGATATCGTCTTCAGAGAAATACCCTCGCCCGAGGACGGCATTGATGATATCGCACTTACAACCCACTAGATTTAAAGCTTATACACGCTCGTCAATCTCTACTCAAAAAGCGTACGAAGTATACATTTAACACTTTCCACCCTGGTAGATTTTGCAGATGTTTCATCAACACCTAAGTCGTGGCCTTTTTTGAGATCTAGATGGCTTCTCAAATGCCTGGGTCATTTAGGAAGTAGTTACCTAATGACTAGGCTTCTCGTACTTATTTGATTACTCCTCATTGATTGATTTGTTTTATGAATATGCATATTTTAAAAATGTGTTGAAACAAAATTAAGATGTATCCCCCATTCACCGTTCTTAAGTATCGCTTATTGCCTTACACGATTAACAATGATATAACTCTGAGTAACCAATCAAATGTTCTTTCCTATAGATCTATATATCTGTACTCTTATTGGCCAGATAGATCAAATCGCCCAATGTATTGCCTATGAAATCACATTGGTCATGACGTTTTATACTCATTAGCATAAAAGCGTTTTTGGGATGCTTCTCCAAAATTTTGTTTTGCCCATTAAATTGCTTGAGTACCTTTTTGAATTTTATTTCAGTGAATGTAACTATATTATGTCCTACTATTATTAGCCAAATTTTATGAAAAAGGTCTCGGGAAAGTGATTTTTTTTCATTTTTTTTTGGGCAGTGAGAATTGTGCGTGTTGTAAAAATTTGTTTTTGGTCTGCCAATTGAATCTGTACAACCAATTTTTCATTTTTTTTTTCCTGTTACATGTTCGGGTGATGTACCCATCAATGACCAGAGTATTGGAAAAACATCCAACGGCAAAGTGGTTTTCAGAAAGGGTTGGGTTGGGGGTTGCCCTCCTCTTATGCACCAACGGGAGTGCAGAAGACCTTATGCACTTAAATGTTCA
>JAMKCH010024765.1:0-19759 GCA_023653785.1 Ophioderma brevispina | reverse complement strand
ACTAACACTTCGACAATATATCCCGGGAAAGACGCTTCTTAGAGAAAGACACATGCCACCTTGTCGTTAGAAGTCTAGTGCTATCGGTATTGATTAGGAAGGGGATTCATGGCTGCAACTCAGCCGCATACAGCGGCTGAAAGAATAGAATTCAGAACTGGGCGCTAAACTGTATTTGGAAGGACAAAGCGCGGGGGACCATTCTACCCCGTGTTTAAAAGAACTACATTGGCTCCGGATCAGAGAGCGAATCATCTTTAACATCGCACTGATGATTTTTTAAGTGCCTCACTGGATCTGCACCATCTTACCTGCGGTGGCCTATTCTCATGTATAGCCAAGGTGAGAAAATGGTCTGAGAATCCATGAAACCACACAACTTACTGAGATCAAACTGTATTAAATACTTATTAAAACTGCCATGACCGGTCATTCATCCATTAAGCCCCAATTATCTGGAACATGCTACCACATTCCATCAGAGAATCAAATTACTCTACCTTTATTCAAACGTGGTCTCAAAACTCATCTCTTACTGCTCCCGATTAGTTTGTTACTATTACACTTTTTTTCTGGTTTTACAATTGTAAGGTCTTATGTTTCATGGCGCTGCGTCTTTATGTAGTAAGCGCTATAAAGTGCTTAATATGTATGTATGTATGTATGTATGTAGGTATGTAGTTATGTATTTCGTGATCCACAGCACTCCCCCGTTAACTAAAAAAAGTTGAGATTTTACCGTTAACATTAGTAACTTAACAGCTTTTTTACCAAAATAAGATGGAAACAGCCTACAGGTATTTACCAGGTTTTTACTGTTTTTTTACCAGTACTAAATACTGCCTGGGATTTGTATCAGCTTACCCTGGAGGGGATGTGAACATGTTTTTATTTTGCCTCAGCCTTAAAAAGATTTGAGTCGCATCTTATAGTCATGAATACCTTATGCCAAAATGGCTGGTGTGGGTCAATTTTCTTTTAAACAATGTTTATGCTGGTTCATTTTAGAACTGACCATAGGGCCGCATAAAAAAATTACGCGATTCTCGTATAGTCCTCTCCTACTTTTCGGGTTTTTTTATTTGCTTTAAATTAAGGTTTTCAATCCTGAAATTTTAATGGTATTAATTGATAGGCCAACTTTGTTTATAATCAAACAACAGTCACTGTCGTGTGATTTTAAATACCTCTAGGGGGTTTAATCCTGTAAAATTAAATAAAAAAGGCCTCGTCATTTTTCTGTGTGGCTAAAAGTCGGTGGTAACTGTGGGGTAGCCAGCAGGGGACACGGCCCCAATATTTGATTTTGTCGCTTGAGATAAGCCTGTTGGTTCACTTGAAGAATTAGCAGGTCATGGCGCTTGCAGGATTTCTGGCAAAGTATAGATTTAAAGTTTAAAAGTCTGTGTGTGACACGTAAATTTTACAAAATCGTGCAAGAATTGGCCCTCAGGAGACACTGAAAGCTTATAAAACCAAAAATTTGGCCCCTGGACTCCACCTACTTTTCTGTTGGTTCAGATGCAACACTGCTCCCCCATGTCGAAATCCTAGCTACGCCACTGGGTGGTAATATCAATTTTCAGTAAAAACAGCCATATTTTGACGTCAGTAAAAAATAAAAACTGCCCTCCCTCTTCACTTTTCAGAGGCCACTGCTACGAGAAACTAATAATTAATTTTAAAGGGCCTAGTCCAGATTTAAGAAAATTATGAAAAGTTTGGCCTTACCCCAAAAAGTGAGGAGGGAGGGCTACGAGAATCTGATATTTTTTTTATGCAGCCTTATAAGACTTTGAATAAAAAATATAACATATTTATCATCTCTCCCTAGACTAAAATGCATAAATTTTCATTTTATCCAGGGTTTATTTTCTGTTTTGCTGGGTTTTTCCTCAACGACGCTTGAGTTTTGCGTGTGCACACTCATGGAAGCCCCAATGCCCAATCCCAGCTGTGGTCTGCCTTTCACTTCTCACTTTTCAAAGGACAGCGTCACGAGAAACTAATTTCAAGTGGCCATGTACTAAAATACCATTCATGGTCATGAAATCTCTACATATTTGAACACTGAAAATGACTGGGATAGACAATACTATGTGTGTGTCCATCATAAACTAAAGTTAAAGATTGGTTTTTAATACATCTTACTAATAGGCCTAACATATATCATGTCACAAAGTTCACTTTTCTTTTTGCCTGTTCACTTCCCGGTATCACACAACGACAACCTGCAGTGATGCACTGCTTAGCTAGCCTAGTCACTATACTATAAGTTTAATATCAAAGCTTCAGTCTTTAACACAACCAAATTATGGCACCTAGACATATAAAAGCCAGGAATTCGTAGTTTAGATTATAGAGTGCTGTAATAGATTTCACTACAACATGTAATTCACTAAGATTGACTGCATTGGCACTTTGTAGTAGTACAGTCATACATGGCCTGAGTTAGTAAGTTCTGCCAATTTGATACAGATTAATTATTCATGTAAACTTTCCAAAAGAATCTGATGAGAGAGATTTCATTGACACACAAGCTAGTACAAACTGAATAAATTTAGACCATGGTTGACTAGTGTGGGAAAACTAACTTCAAAAAGTATGACAAACTTATCACAGCAACCTCCCGTCCGTTCCCACTCGGTAGTACGGGCTCAAACGTGAAATTCGGTAAACAATTCGACTCGAAACTCAAAATTTTTTGACAGCCACGACCAAACCAAGATTATCAGTATGATTACTAAGTTAAGATTTTTTGACTTTCAGTGTAAAATTGTTGCTGTTTATACCCCTATTGATACTTTTCGGCAAGGTTTGCCTACTTGTTTACTTTGACTCAGGCGCTGCCATCTGGAATCAAATCGCGTACTAAATCTCTCGTCGTGATTTCACTTGCGAGATTTTTAACTTAGAGTTCTGTTTATGTGCGTCATTTTGAACATCGGTGTATTGTAAGAAATAGCACGACATTAAAACACATTCTTCCTACACGATCAGACTTCCATGATTAATCGTATGTTTTTGGTGTGGACCCCTCCTCATACAAACATTGATTTTGAAAGTTTTTTTTCAATTTTATCTTTTTTAAATTTGAATCTGCCCTTAAGATTGAGAAGGTCCGCAAATATAATTCTCGTTATTCTACTGGGTTCCATTCTTGATACAAATCAGAATAGCAAATTATGCATGTTAGGACCGCTTGAAATGGTAAATGTTAAAAAAATTTGTTATTGGACGGATTGTGTAGCAAAATCCGGTTTATAAAATGACAATGTTGGAGTAGTAGGATGTACGTATGTAAGTACGTTATGTACATGAAAAAGGTAAAACATTTTGCCTTTCATTTCCACTTTTGAAAGGCGTGTATCGAGAAAACTAATTTCAAGTGGCCATGTACTAAAATGAACCATTCATGGTCATGAAATCTCTAACATTTGAACACTGAACTGACTGGGATAGACAATACTATTGTCCATCAAAAATAAAGTTAACGATGGTTTTAATACATCTTAATAATAGGCCGAACATATATCATGTCAACAAAAAGTCACTTTCTTTCTTCCTGTATCACGCCGGCGTATACACGACCAACACGACAGTATGCACTGCTTAGCCTAGGCTAGTCACTATACTATAAGTTTAATATCAAAGTCTTTAGTCTTAACACAACCTATAGTTTTGGACCTAGACATATAAAAGCCATGGAATTCGTATGTATATTATAGCGTGATGTATTTAGATTTCACTACAACAGTGTAATGCATAAGCATTGACTGCATTGGCCTTTTTAGTAGTACAGTCATGACATGGCTTAGTAGTAAGTGCTGCAAAGTTGATACGATTATTATTCATGTAACTTTCACAAAGAAAATCTGATGAGCGAGATTTCATTGACAAACAAGCAAGCTAGTGTAAGAATCAATGAGACCATGTTGTTAGTGTTGGGAAAACTTCAAAAGTATTGAAAAAATTATCACAGCAAACGTCTCCCGTCCGGTCCCACTCGGTAGTACGGCGCAAACGGTAGAAATGACGGGAAAACATTCGACTCGAAACTCAAAAATTTTGACTAGCCACGACAAACCCAAATATCAGTATTATTACTAAGGTAAGATTTTGACTTTCAGTGTAAATTGTGCGTTATACCCCGTGATACTTTTCGCAGGTAGTTGCTACTGTTTCTTGACCATGGGCGCTGCCATCTTGGAATCAAAATTTCCCTTTTTTTCTCTTTTTTAAAATTTGTACTAAATTCTCGCGTCGTGATGTTAACTTGCGAGATTTGTAACTAGTTGCTGTGTATATTACGCAGTTTTGAACAGCGGTTGTATTGTAGAAAATAGCACTGACATTAAAACACATTCCTACACGCGTCAGACTTCCCAATGATTAATCACTTGTTTTTGTGTGGACCTCCTCATAAAAACATTGATTTTGAAAGTTTTTTTTTTCAAATTTTATTTTTTTAAGTGAATCTGCCCTTAAGATTGAGAAGGTCAGCAAATATATTCTAGTTATTAATGGTTCATTGTTGATACAAATCAGAATAGCAATCATTAGATTTTCGGACAGCCTGAAATGGAATTTTAAAATTTTTATTGGACGATTTGCGTAGCCAAATCCGGCTTATGAACTGGAAATGTCTGGATGTATGTAAGGATGTACGCTATGTAAGGACGTATGTAAATGAAAAAGCGAAACATTTTGCCATAACTTTTTTCCAGCTGAGTAGAGTACCCAAACTTTGATATATTGTAGGAGGGTACAAGCCCCTACTAACTACCATGGAATCCATCCCCCAGGTTCCTCCCTGGGTCTGACAGGGGGGGGCGGAAATGTCAAAAAAGGTAAACGTTTTGCCATTACTTTTTTTCTAGATGAGTAGAGTAGCCAACTAGCAATATCCCATTTTCAGTTATAGACTGAAAGTTGTTTAGACCTATGCCTTTGATAAACTCCTGGCAACCGCCTAATGCCCGATATGGAGTTTTGTTGAGGTTTGGGCCAACAAGTCCATCTTAGCGTCAAGTGCCTTCAATGCAGGCAGACTGGTTTATGGACTTTTTTGGTCTTCACCTTCTTGCCGTCAAGTGTAGACTATACATACACAATGTACACCCATAGTATTCAACGCCCCAGAGCTGCAATACACTAGGGAGAAAAAAGCAATCCGTCCATACCGACATTGGCGATTTTTCAAATCAGCTAATAACTGTACTGCATACTAGTAGAAATTTCATCTGATCTTGCAGGCTGAGGGATATTTTGGGATACTTTTTACTCAATTGCACACTGCATAATGCCTGTCATGGTTTGTAACAAATTCATTCTATAGTTCCAACAATAGCATGATCAGATTTATTGACACCATTAGAAGATGTGAGCTTAGATGCTAAGAGTGTGTGAGTTGCATTGGACGGGGTTGGTACATATCGCTTTGGGATAACCAGGACAACTTCAGGCCAGGGCACTTTTCAAGTCAACTTGTTATTTTTTGTGTCGCCTGCCCTAAGGCAGGAAGACACATAGGGATCACTTGTCCACTGTTGTTGTATGTTGTTGTGATGTCTGTTGTTGTTGATGTCTGTTGTTAAAAAAGGGTTAACATTTGATGTAATATGCTGCATACTTTGATGGATTTAAACCAAATTTGGGTCACATGTGCAACATGGCATCCCCCACTTTTTGATGAGGTCAAAGGTCATGTAAGGTCAAGTTGTAAAATAGGCTGAAAATGTAAAATTGACCTCATTTGAAAAAGTTGAAGATCAATTGGAACCAAACTTGAATCATAGGTGCAACATGGGATCCCTCATTTGTTGATAAGGTCAAAGGTCGCATACCAAGGTCAAAGGTCGCATACCAAGGTCAAAGGTCGCATACCAAGCTCAAAGGTCATGTGAGGTCAAGTTGTAAAATAGGCTGAAAAGGTAAAATTGACCTCATTTGAAAAAGTTGAAGATCAATTGGAACCAAACTTGAATCATAGGTGCAACATGGGATCCCTCATTTGTTGATGAGGTCAAAGGTCACATATCAAGGTCAAAGGTCATGTTAGGCCTATCATTCATTTTAGAGTTACTAACCGCGACGGCAGGCGACACAAGCGGTCCGAGGACCGATGTATTTTTTTACTCTGAGAGTTTCTTGAAGAAAAATAAAGGTTGCAAACATTTGTCAAGATCCAGAGGATTGTTTTGGTGTGCTACAAGCCTGATACCAGGCGGTGGCGGCCAAGCCTCATTCAACATAGCAACTCACCCAAAATATCAAAAGAAATTACAGCAATACGGAATGCAAACCACAAACCAATTTGGGTGCTTTAATGTTGGTTGGTCATGGCTGTTTTCATGACCCACATACGACATCATCCTCGTCCGTTGTTCATACAGAAAACTCTGAAATAACCAGTGGAGTTGATTCTTCAGCTCCAACGGTTTTGGAATGAGAAAATATTCCCTGACAACATATAAAAAAATCAGAATTTTTCGTCAAGATCTCGCTTTTACGTGTTAAACCAATGGGGATGTCTAAAATTGGGATTTCTTGGCCGCCCTCCCCTGCCTGATACGTAATAGTATGTGGTTTGCAGTACAGTGATTAGGAAGCTTTGTCGGCTTTAAAGTGCAAAAATGTATGTTTATTTTTTGTGTAAAAGAATCAAATATGTTAAAATGTGGATCAATAATTTGACAGGCCTTACAATGTTATGATTCTGTTCAAACTTTTAAGCTGTTGTAACTTTTGTTCCATCTTTTCCTTAAATCTTAGCTGTGTATGGCAAGTGGAGGCGAGGATTCTGAGGAGGGGCCGAAGAAGCTGAATGAGGTTGCCGCTGAGATCTTGAAAGCATGCGATACTTACCTATCTGGGATTGTTCTAACGGAATCGCCATCCCAAGTAAGAGATAGTTCTGAATTTGGTGAATATGAGTTCCGATGCTTTTATTTACACATCTATCCCATGAAAACCTTTGTAGGACTCTTTCATATATATCTAGTCCACAAATCAGTCAACAGGAAAATTGTGCGATTATGCTGATTTGAGCTGATATGGGACAACGGGTATTTTTTTAACAGTGGTTAGTTAGCCTTATGTTATCTTTGTAGATGCATCCGCTGAAGAAATAGTCCTTGGTAGAAAGCATACCACTGCTTCTATTGAAGAAGTCATTTTGGTAGTAGGACGCACATTGATATTGAAAGTCATCTTTGGATAGACAGCATCCATTGGCGAAGTTGTATTTAAAAGATAAACATCCAAAGAAGTTTCATCAATGGATGCTATTGTACAGCCCCAAGAATTAGCAATGTTTATTTCACTTTGAGTAAGATTAAGTCATAAATCGACATTAAAATATTGTAAATTTCAAATAACATAATAAAAAATATACCCCTGGTTTGTGTGCATATTGGGTGTGTAGAACAAAAGGAAGGTTAGAATGTTCTGGGTTTACGGAGTCTAGGAGGTCAGACTAGGCCTAGCCCAATGGACTCTATTGACCATAGGTGGCGCACGGCTGGCATTATTACACAAGTCAGTGATAGCTGCTATGAGATCCAAATACTATACAGTACATGTTTTCCAGTGGAACCAAGGAAATCATGACATTAATGGATATATTTAGCACATGACTCATATAGAGAGGACCAGATCCTTCTTAGTATGGTTGAGAGGATATATAAAGCTTCGGGTGTGAAAGAAGATGAGTCAGAGTCATTAACACATCTTACTTCCAATTAAGTTATTAGGCAGAGTTTCTTAACATCTTGCTATAAGTTATTAGCAGGAGTTTCCAAGTGACAGTGACCGTAATCACAGTCCATTACAAGTATTACATATAGGCGACATTGTAATAGTAGTCTCAGCTCCAGCAGTTGTCGTCCGATTGTGCAGCCGTCTTCGTTTCCGCATGCATTTCGTGGCATCTGAGTTATCCAAGATAAAACAGCTACAGCACTCTTGGACTTAATATTAGTCGACCTTCGAGCATCGGGAGTCATTAGAAGCTTGCGGGGGACTGTAATGTAAGAGTGTGCGCTTCCGGATTACAATTGTGATTTTGTGCACACAAAGTACTTTAGGCATGATTATCCATAAATTGATGGAAGCACTTGGCAACCCCCTTAATGGCCCCAGCTTGGGTTTCAAGGTTATACAGGGGTCAAAAAATTAAAGCTGTCTGAATGGTTAAAAAGCACACCGCGGTGTTTGTCTGGTCAAGGATTCCAAAGAAGGTATAGTTTAACACTATATATGGCTTATAGTTCCGGAGTTTAGGGTAAAACTGTAAAATGGTGGAAAGTCAAGTTGGGTGTGTGTACATGGGGAAAGTTAAGGTTGCTTTATTCAGTTAATATGTGGTGCAAATTGTTTTCCCTAGCTTAAGGATTGAAATCAAGGAATAGTTTGCCTTATATGTTATGCTTAGTTGTCACGTTATCCAACAAAATAGGTCACAGGTTATTAGAATCCAATAGCTGCAATAGCTGTTGATTTATTAGCCATTTTGTTAATAACCAGACAAGTAAGATAGTCAAACTATTCCTTATTTCATTCTATGAGCAGTGAAACCCAACAATTTGAACAACATTTTAACAACAATTGGAGCAACTTTTAATTTGGACCCCTTGTACCAAAACCAACTTGAACCTTTTTACCATTTTTACAGTTTTTTAACCCATTAACTTCCTAAACTTAAGTCAAAGGTTGTATAAACTATACCTTTTTGGAATCATTGTAATCAGACCAGGCATCATGGTGTGCTTTACACCATCGGCACATTTTAAAAAATTTACCATGTGTAAACCTTGGAATCCAAGCTGGGGGCCATGAAAGGGGTGTGGCAAGTGCAAGTGCTTCCATCCATTATTTTGATTATCAATGTATAAAAGTAATGTTGTACCCAAAATTCAAAATTTTATCCGGATTTGCCCACACTAAATAAGATCTTTCATTACAGTACCCCACTAGCTGGTATCTTCAGTTAAGGCAAGTAGTAACGTGCGAAAGTCCAAACTGGAAATGAAGTTTTGCGTGAGGAAATTCGCCAGGACTCTTTGGTAAGTTCTTACAACTGTTTAGAATCTGCTGAGCCGAGTTCGCGGCACAACACACCAGTAGTAAGTTATAGTTATAATTAACAAATTTATTAGAGATAAATCTTTGATTATTGAATTGACCTAATCGATGTTTGAATGAGATTGACTTAGACACACAATTAAAATATAGAGCTGGTATCGGTTTGTGGTTTTCTTTGTCGACATGTTGGTAATCATAAAAAACGATGCGACAATGCGACAAATCATCTTTTGAATGCCAATTCTCCAATTTTGTTTCATTATACTTTATAGCAAACAAAGGTGTAGATGGCACTGTATGGAAAAACCAAATAACATCACTTGGACTCTTTCAACTCCACACTTGCTAGCCTGGCGCCCAATTGGGAGTTGGTTGAACGTATTTGAACCATTTCTGACCGCAAAAGTGGGCCAAACTTATGGGAGGTCATTGGGCTATTATTAATGATATAATAACAAAACTATTTCACAGATTTGCAGAATTCCTAATTGAAACAGAGTTACTGGGGGTGAAAGTAGAAAGTATGGTTAAATTCAAGATTTCATAAGTAATAGGCAGTTGAATTACCAATATTTTGATTACTGGAATAGACTGGTTACAAAAGTGATAACGCTCCTCCATGAATATTTGTTGTCGACAAATTTCTGTTTGTCTCCATGCCAAGAGAAAGTGCTTGTCGCCCACCTTGTCCGACAACAGCCTTGTCGATACCAGCCATAATTAAAATAAATATTTTGTTTTAAATTTTTAATCAAGTTCACAGTGTAATTGTCTATAGTTATTCAGGAGTTTGATCCGTAAGTCTTTAGCGGTGTTGTGGCCTTAGGTCAAGTGACCACAGTGATTTCATCAATGGATGCTATCTAACTCACCAAGAGATGAACTTCATCAATATATGCTATCTACCAAAGATGCTTCGCAAATGTGCTATCTACCCAACGAGACTTCATCAATGGATGCGATCTACCAAAGATGACTTGCTATCTATATCAAACTGACTACAGTGACTTCATCATGGATGCTATTATATCTACAAGATACTTCGTCAAGGTGACTCGTAACACTATCTACCACAGATGATTTCATCAATGGTGCTATCTACCAAGATGAGGACTTCATCAATGGATGCTATCTACCAAGAGTGTCATCATGGATGCTATCTACCAAGATGTACTTCATCAATGGATGCTATCTAGATCAAAGAGACTTCCTCAATGGGATTCTATCTACCATACGATGACTTCGTCAATGATGCAATCTACCAAAGAATGACTTCGTCAATCGATGCTATCTACAAGATGACTTCTTCAATGAGATGCTATCCTACCAAGATGACTCATAATAGAGTAGCTCTACCAAAGATGACTTCATCTATGGATGCTATCTATCCAAGATGAGACTCATCAGGGATGCTATCTACAATAAGTTTCAATCAATGGATCTATCTCCAAAGATGACTTCAATGGGATTCGATTACCAAATATGAATTTAATCACTTTACTAATGGATGCTATCTAACCAAGATGAACTTCATCATGGTGCTGTCTACCAAAGATGACTTCATCATGGATGCTATCTACCAAAAATGACTTTGGCATAGATACTATCTACCAAAGCTTACTTTGGCAATGTGCTATCTACCAAAGATGACTTCACAATGGATGCTACTACGCAAGAAGTTCATCAATGGATGCGATCCTTCTACCAAAGATGACTTCAGCAATGGATGCTATCTCCAAAGAGGACTTCATCAATGATGCTATCTACCAAGAATGACTTCAACAATGGATGCTATCTACCAAAGATGACGTCATCAATGGATGCGATCTACCAAAGATGACTTCATCAATGGTGCTACTACCAAAGCCTGACTTCATCATGGAATGCTATCTACCAAGATGACTTCATCACTGGGGATGCTATCTACCAAAGATGACTTCTCAATGGATGCTATCTAACCAAAGATGACTTCATCAATGGTGCTATCTACCAAAGATGTCTTCACCAATGGATGCTATCTACCACTTGACTTTCATCATGACTATCTACCAAAGAGACTTCATCAATGGATGCGATCTACCAACGATGACTTCATCAAGGGATGCTATCTACCAAAGATATTCATCAATGGATGCTATCTACCAAAAAAAGATGAACTTCATCAATGGATCTCTCTACCAAAGATGACTTCATCAATGGATGCTATCTACCAAGATGACTTCATCAATGGATCTATCTACCAAATATGACTCCATCAATGGATGCTATCTACCAAATAGGACTTCAATCCATGGATGCTATCTACCAAAGAGAACTTCATCAGGTGCTATCTACCAAAGATACTTCTCATGGCTGCTATCTACCAAAGATGACTTCATCAATGGATGCTATCTACCAAAGATGACTTCATCAATGGATGCCATCTACCAAGATGACTACTTCCTCAATGATGCTATCTACCAAAGATGACTTCATCAATGGATGCTATCTACCAAGATGACTTCTCAATGGATGCTATCTACCAAAGATTTCACTTCATCATGGATGCTATCACCAAAGATACTTCATCAATTGGATGCTATCTACCAAAGAGACTTCATCAATGGATGCTAATCTACCACAGATGACTTCATCATGGACTATCTACCAAAGATGACTTCTTCAATGGTGCTATCACCACAGATGAGACTTTCATCAGGATCTATCCTATCCCCAAGATGACTTCACTCATCAATGGATTCTATAACAAAGATGACTTCATCAATGGATGCTATCGACCAAAGTTACTCATCAATTGATGCTATCGACCAAAGAAGACTTCATCTTGGATGCTACTCCCAAACCTAGGTTTATATCAGGATATTGCCACTTTGAGCCCTGTGCTTAATACCATCTGTATGTATTTTTATTCATAGCGTGCGTATGTGCGGTGACCCTAATATGCTACCCTAACCTATTCACCTGGGTGAGTTAGCCATGAGGTTCCCCGAAAAGACACCCAAGCGTCTCTTGGTTGTGGTGCAATCTCTGCTGGCTGGCCCTAGTGCTATTGATGGAGTGAGTTGATATAATGGTATAAAATTGGATGATGTATATAAGCCTTTTTGCGTTTTTTTTAACCCTTTGAACCTGAAATGTTTGCTTTAGGGGCATCCCAAAAAAGTTCTCTGACCCTCAGTCTCTCGTGCAGTAGTAATTTTGTAGTGTCTGTACTGTTATGTTCTAAAACTAAAGACCTCAGAAATGTATAACCTTACATTTACTGACAATCACAGAATTCTCATTCTATAAACATGAGTCTGATTTTCATAGATTTAACTGGCTCTGCCGTGTGGCAGGATTGGACAAAGCAAGATACAGTAGTATCTTTTCCGGAAATTTCTGGAAATCCAGATTTTGGGCCATAAATAAAAAAATTTCCGAAATGTATTTTTTTTTTGTTAAACATTTTTTTTTCATTTCTGAGATCAAATAATGTTAATTAAAGGTAGAACTGCATCAAAAAACCGAGTTTTAAGTACCAATGTTATTTTGGAGAAGGGGGGTCCTGTACCTTAAAATCGCTAAAAATTAATGTTTGGGAGCTCCATTGGTTTATATGCAAAATTGGACCTTGCTGTCGGTTCAAATTTTGGATTGTTCAGGCATGGGACACTCCCTGTACATTCTCTGAAATGTACTTGGGTAACCTGCTGACTGGTAAGATGGTAGACCTCTCATGGTTAAGATTTTGTTGACCACACCTTGTTTTCATTTCATTGCACTCTGCCTTTGTTTACCAGGTGAACTACCCAACACCCAAGCCTCCCAATACGGCTCTCAGACCCAGATGCCTCTGTCTCAGCTCAGTGGAGGCATCCTGTCCAACACAGTTCTGCCCATACCTTTGTGACTCCTTGCAAATTTCTGCGGCATAAGGGCTGCCACGCGGTGCATCGCAGCACTGGCCAGAGAGCTGGAGACATCTAAGGATCCTGCCGTCAGGAACAATGTCACTGTGGGATGTGTGATCTCTGCATAAGGTAGTATGGTTTGGGGAGTGCTGTCGTTGCAAGCTGTTTGGTGTGGTGTTTGGACTAGATGTCTACTTTGCCAAACATTGTCTAATTTTGTCATTTGATATGGATTATTCAATGCCTTACACTTCTGAACAAGTTCAGGTCCAGTCTAAGTACATAGGTATGCCCACATGCATCACTTCTTGCATCTAGGTTAGCAGGAACTACACACAATGCAAGGATTAATTTTGGCATAATGGAGCGTTCCGAAGCCATACCAACAAGATTTAGGCAGAGACAAGCAAATCCCGGGCATTCATCCACTCGAACTCTATAAATCCTTATTAGTTGGAGTGGCTTTTAATCATTCACATGAGTGTATGCAATCCTCAACCTTGGGTTATGTAGTATAACTTCCTGGTCTAATCTCCAATGCCCAAAGGAGGGACCCAGAAAGTTTTGTGTCCTAGGTTTCAGTCATTTGGTTCAAAAGGAGTTAAAAGAAAATGTGTTATTTATTGTAATTCGACCTGTACTAATTCGGAAATGTTGTACTTGAAAAATTGAATATCAACCCTAATTTGCAATTTCTTGAAAAATTCGATGAAAAAAAAAATGATTTACGATATCTGTATTAATTACTCTAGTTTTCTTCACAGCCCGTTATGCCATCCGTTAGGTCTAAGGTGCATTGTTAGCAACTACCGTAAGGTAGTGTATAAGTTATCACTTGAGGTACATTTTTAGCGTGATAACAAAGCGATCAGTGCTTTGGTGGATAGCACCGTTATGACTAGCATGTTGCCAGTCTAACAACCACTCTGTTAAAAGATGTTAAAGGTTTGTTATTCTGTATTGTTTGCTTTGTCCTGAATCCCATTGAAACACATGCACCTGTTGATTTCCCAGCGTGGTCAGCCAAATTTCCATCCTGAATCCAATTCTCACTATTATTACAGAACTTCTTTTTTGTGGAAGCAACTCACAAATTTGGTCTGCCCAATGCAAAATTTTCCTGGCAGGATGCTTCCATTTCCTTGTCTAACTGTATGGAAGGATCTTCTTTTTGAATTGTTTCTGCAATCTATAATGAATAATGCATGTTACCTATGTCTGAATATGTTTACCTATAGTGAAATATCATGGAATAATGCAGTTTACAACACGATACCGATCTTTGTTTCTGCTTTTCAGGTACCCTAATTGTCGTTGATCGTTCATTCCTAATTATGGCAGCTTGTCCTCAAGATGAGTCCGCTAGTGCGGCCGCCACACTCTTACCACTGCTTACACACCTGTTACTGGTTATGTATTGCGATTTTGGTAGTATCCCACAGGCTTGAAAAGCAGGATGATTTTGGCGAGAGCCGCGCATGTTGTATGTATGTGTGGTGGTGTGTTGTGGTACTTAATAGAGTGACGTTGGGTTATTTGTACTGAAAATGTACATTGTGGAGTTATTCAACATTGTGGGGTGTGATTGATTTTTTCTTGTGTGGTTATCATCAGAGTTACTGTGTTACTTTGTCCTATAACAGTATAAACTGTAATCTATTATTGATTTTTATCGTAAAAGAGTAGAAAAGAGGATTTTTAAAAAGGATTTTTCCAGTTTAGTTAAATTTTATAGGCCTGCGCTTAACGAGAGGGCTAAGAAAACATTAGCAGTTAGTAAAAAATGAAAATTCTTTAAAATATCTAAAAAAAAAGCTGTATGTTTAAGAGAAAGAAATGTTACTATATAGTAACAAAATCATTACTTATATAGTACCAAGATGTTTTAAAAAATGTGACCTTTAAGAAGAGATTTTTTTGTTTGAAACCCCACAATGTAGCGTTTGTAAGTCCTGTGTTATGTATGTTCCAATTTGGTAGGTTTCATTTTCCGGTCGTCTTCAAAATTTCTTCAAAAAGGTTTCATATTTGAATGAGGTCAAAGGACACTGGGACCAAGGTCAAAGGTCCTCTGAGTTAGTTCCATACTGCCATCTTGTCATGGGTATGATGCAAGTTTACTTGCTGTATATTGTTTACTTTGTAGCAGAAGGAATTATTAACATTATATCCAATCCAAGATGAAATCATGTTAGGCTAATGGAGATAGCCTATTAAGTTTAGAAAAAAATACCAAAAGAATAAACATTATTAACAAAAGCTAACAATTTAGATATTTTGGTTAAAAAGTGCCTCTAGAAGTTTGGATACCGTCCTTCCAGTGTTCACATAGTGTGCAATTTTTGCTCATAGACACCACTTTTTCAGAGGTCGACGCACTTTGGTATAGATAGATTAATATTAAATACATGTAACAAGTGCTGTGAAAATAAATATGGGCTTAACTTGACTGAATGTGTCTTTTTTTTAGTTCACTAATTACCCTCTCTCATCTCTCCCAAAGGGTTAATCAAGATAATCTTGAGTATTTGGAGTGTAAGGGTCATCAGGGTAATTACTTTTCAATAGACCAGCGAGGGTTGGAATTGGTGGTTATGGATGTTTACAGTAGTGTAAAACAGTCAATCTATAAGCATATAATTGAAGTGGACGCACTTTTGTAACCTCAAGGAAACAAATTTTGCGTCAAGTAGTGCACGTTTCAAAATCTAGTGTGAACCCTGCATCCTTCCCTCTTGGCTAGAAATAAATATTACTTTAAAACTTAGGAAAATGTTTAAAAAATAAAGAAGAAAAAACAAAAAAAAAAAACATAAGAAATGAATCTAGCCACTTGAAATTTGGAAAAGATTGCACGAGTTATTCTTTATAAGACCAACAGGGGGGGTAGGACATGCCAACCTAACAGCACCAGCAAATTCAAACCGGCATCACCTTCCGGGTGGGCTAGTCGTTATCAAAGACTTAACGGTAAAGGAGGGCCTTCTTACGCATATCGAACGGTTAACACACAGACTTGACTAAAGAGTAGCCTGGTCAGCGAGATTTGAAAATCCAAATGACCGTTTATTGGAAAGGTACCTATTTTTGCAGCTGGGTTAATCCACCAACCCCGAACGGATTTTGAAGTCAATATTTTTTCGAATTTATCATGATATTACTAAATCTTTTGAACAAAGGTTTTAGGAGATGATTTTTTGAATGTCACTGACAGACTGCCATAGTAATGCACTTAGCAGTTCCACAAATTACCGTTTGGAAATCACCAATGCCCAAATCGAGCAGATCGTGCCTACCCCCTGAGAACCAAGTATCAATTGAAATGCATTGTAAATCTTAATTGATATGCTTTTCCTGGAGGAGCGTAATTCAGGGATGTAATACTTCTGGAATTTCCTGGATTTCCAGAAATTTTGCCATAATAAAAAAAATCTGGGAATGTATTCTTTTTTACATTAATAAAGGGTGATGTTATTTCAGTATAAAAGCATATCCACATTTTTGGTAGGGGATAATACCCCTTTAACTCCTTTCTGTAGCCTTTTGTTTTGACGATTCATGTAGCATGCAACATTCGGCTGCTGGGCACAAGGAATTAATGATATTCCATTTACACCCTGATAATTTCTGATAAGCCTATTAGGCCAATGACAGTCAATGTTATGTTTCCTGTCACATTTTGAAGTCATCATGAGGCAACTATTTAATTTTTCATTATTCATTGTTCGTAATTTTGCAGTAACAGCCATTTCACCACCCTTTAGTGTACTCTATACCCACAATATTGAGTCAAAACACCATCCTACATTAGAAATGATTCTGTAACTGTTCTTTGGTTAAAATCTACTAACATCACATTCACCAGATGTGATCACGAAAGGAAACCTTGATATTTTTCCTTTAAAATACAAACAATGAACATTTTAGTGGTTTCAGCATCCAAACGGCGGGCAGAAAATCATAACGAGGGCAGGTTACGGAAAGTAACATCGACTTTCGTACGCCTTAACTGTAAACTTATTTTGGAATCATTTGGTTTCATACCATTACAGGAGGATTACGTCAAGTGGCGAGGCTCCTATTCTTCAGATTCATCACTGCATTGGTAGACGACGATGAGGAGATTCAGAAATTTGTTAGTATGCTACTTGCAACGTGAAGAATACATGGCTGAATTTTTTCAGTACACCACGAAAGTAGATAGAGAGAGTGGGTGAAAGTGGGGGGGTGTGGGTGGGTGTGTGGGGTTAGCTGTGTAGCTACTATAAAAAACCACAAACCACAACTAAGTCAGAACTCGGGGTAACATGTCAGTTTTATTTTTTTGCTACAGTTTGAAGGTCATTTCATCAGAATGATGCTGGGGGCATGTATTAATGTCCTTCATACTTCACTGCATTGCAGTGCAGTGCTGCAATTCAGCCTACCAAAATTGGTACTGCAATCACTTGTCAGTATTGCAACTCCATGCAGTACGCAACGAAGTAAATTATTGGGTGCAGTCATGCTTGCTTATGCCAAATTCTGCCTTTTCTGCAACTAACTGCAACCCGTGACCTGTGTTACCTGCAGTAATCGATTAGGAGTGCCGCGGAAGTGACTTAACATTGCGTAAATTTACTGCACAGCAATGCAATGCAGTGGAAGTAGGAACGGACCTTTGATAGAAATATGGGTGTGTATAAAATGTGGGATAAACCTTGCTGTGCATAGTGAACATCACCGGTCGAAAAAGTTTTATTCCCCAGGAGGGAGATTTTGACTTCATAATTTTACAACGGTTGGGATTGATGGTCCTGATCGGTGCTTTTTACTCTGTCTTGTTCAAATGTCCAACCCTTTTTTTGACACGGGCCGCATTGGTTGAATCGACAGCAATTGCGGGCCGAGCAGTAATGAGGGGCTCAAGTTTGGGTTTATGACGTGCCTACTTACGAGAATCTGGAAGTAGGACCATACCAATTTTTGCTGGAAAAGGGGACCGTAGCTACACTTATATGCAGATTTTGGAGGCACACTTAAGGTCCATGGTCCGATCGCAATAGTCCTCGCCCCGTAAGTGGTCAAATTTTTGGTATCAAGAAAGCTGCTATTTTTCTCATTTACCCTGTGAAATCTAGAGGCAAATTTGTTTGGTTTGCAAGTTATGAACGAAAATTGGCCCTATTTTGGTCGACCAATATTAATTCTACACAGTACCGCTATGGGGCTAGAAAATCACGTTTTTAGCTCTCGTATCAAAACGATTGACATGCGGCAAACGAAACTTTTACAGTGGAGTTTGGAGTGAAGGCAATCTATCAAGCTGAACACTTCATACCTGTAAAATTCGGGCCATCCCCCTTTAACAATAAATTTTCCTTTTTTCCGAGAAATGATGACCCTTTTTAGCAATTTTTTTTGAAAAGTTTGACTTCAGAAATTGGACTTTTTTCCCATAATATTTAAAAAATTTGGGTTTAGATGATGAAATTGGACTAATTTTCCAACGATTGTTTAAAAGTTTATGGTTTCAGATTGAGGACATTCAAATGAGATTCTATCTACTATTCATATATTTATGCATGTTATTTTTTCGGGAGTAATATACCCGCGCATGTGAGCTCTTAGCGGGCCGCAATGGCCCCGGGCCGCAGGTTGCAGGTTGGACACCCCTGGTCGTGTTGGTTTTTGCCCTTTCCATGAGCCTACCCTATCTGTCTGTCAGTCATGTGGCTCTTCAATAAAGATGGGTGACCTATGACAACCTCTCTCCCCTTTACCCTACAAATTTAAGATTTTGGTATCGCAATGAAAGTTATGTTTATTACCCCATGGAAATTTAAAGCCTGGGGAATGTTTACTTTTATGTTATGAAAAACATCACCAATTTGGTCGCCAGGATGTGTACGTGGGGGGGTGGTGGGCGTCAGAGCCCACCACTCAACACCAATTTTAACTCTAGAGCCTACCACTCAAAGAGGCAAAAATGTACATTTAATCATTTCATGCAAATTTTAGCATTTAAGGCATAACATAAAATATGTCAAATTTTGTCAACTAACACCCACCACTAAAAATGTGCCATCTACACCTGGTGGGTCGCCCACACTACCTGATGCACACATCCTATGGGCCAACTTAGTACACTTATGATTCTAGGAACCGTATCCAAACACTGGACTGATTTAACTTAAAATATTTTGTGTAATCAGATGGTCTTGGGTTGATTTGCTTGCATGTGAGTGAGAAACAAAATGAAAATTTAGACCATGTTATGTCCCTACCTTTTTTAAGGATTACTTGTGTTGTTTCATAGTGAATAGTAAAGTAAATTGTGTTTAAGTTTTTTAACTTTGTAAGTGTCCTTAAGGCTTGACTCAGAGATTTCCCATGAAGGGCGCTCTCATTTTTCAAACAATCGGTTTTTTGCATAGAACAAAATGCTTGTCCAATAAAATCACTGTGTGAAATAACTAGGTTCAAATCGAAGTCCTTCACATATAAAATCACAACGTTGTCATAAAATTCTGGATCCTGAATTTACACGATTCCTATGGCACTGCCTACTCTACATAAATATGTACTGCATGAAAACGAAACATCCCTTCACTCTAACTTTGTAATTATGCCATATTATGACTGACTACCTTTAGTTCTAGATGACGTATTTTAATTACTACAGAGACAAGGTATTTTTAAAAATTTCAGTTGATTCTCTGCGTTTTGATGTTGTGCTGCATAGGCCACTGTGTTGTCATTTCTGTCTATTTACGGAGAGAAAATACAAATGAGCTAATTTC
>JAMKCH010024764.1:0-20118 GCA_023653785.1 Ophioderma brevispina | reverse complement strand
TTCTTTGGACTTGAAACATTAAAGTGAGAGATGAACATGTAAAATAGTGAGCATGCAATACAATTCAATACAAGCTTGCACAGAATACAACAAATACATAAACTGTGATATTACTGTGAGGTTGAGTGCACTACAGTCTTACTCCATGTAGGTTTAGTTAAGGCTGAAAACAATCATGTTAACATTCTACTATATCTTAAAGGTGCTTGTTCCGATTTATGTTTATTGTGTTCACTACTTGATATGAGAGCCTGGCACTTGCACATACACCCAATCAAGTACTGTGGGAAACAAACTTGCAGTTGTTATGGTAGAAGCAATAATGCATTTTGCAAAGTCCTATTCAATACTGTGCTAATATTGATGGTTAACCATTAAAACGGCAGTTTTTTTGTTTATATTTGGGGAATGAAATGAATTTCAGAGCTCAAATTTCAGAACAATGAGAAAAATGCGGTCTTTCATCCGATATCAAAATCGATACCACTTGCGGGGACATCAGGGGGTCCCAAAGACGATCGGAACATGCACCTTTAAGCATTATACATGATTTTTCTTGGCTAAGATATCCCATATGTTGGAAGCCCAACTTACCCAATAAACATGCATACTGTTTTCAAGCATGTTGAAGTCCTTGCTTGTGCAGTCCTTGTACAACAAGTGTATTTTAATTTTGTGTTCATACTGACATGACCTTGCTCCTAATACTGAATCTAGAGCCCTGACAATTGACAACATTTTCCACTCCAAAGTTCTCTTAGCTTTTCTTTTCTGCCAAAGTAACAATGAAAATCTCATCCAGGACAGTGCAAATTTGTTTATTTCACCCCTGACCATTATCCCTGACCTTTGACCCTGTTTTAATATAAGCACAGTTGCAACAAAGAACTTTACGAGCCTTCTAGTGACATTTTTAAATGCCACTAGAAGAGTGAAAACATCTAAAGATGAACCACCACTGCCACCACCATCATCATCATGACATGACATGGAATTGTAGAGCCGGATGAAACCCCAATGACTAAACATTCACTCTGCCGGCATTTGGCCGTCAGTCCTGCAATACAATACATAACTGGTTTCATCCAGTTGACGGCATGTATGCTGTTAACCTTGTCAGTTTGTGAGCACCGAAATAGTACCATGCTCAGTTTGTTCTTGCTTATCATAATACATTGAATTAGAAGTGCTCAACGGCAGCATGCAATATACTACTTGCGGGGAGCTGTGATTAAATGTTGAAAGATTCATTTATATCATGCATTTTCTTTGCCAGAGGTTTTGGGGATTTTTTTTTTTGCAGAAGGGGGCAGGTTTGGGCATGAAAATTGAACACATACGCAGTCAAGTTGTATTTTTTGGCCCGAGTTGGAAGTGACTTGTGATTACAATACTACTTTAAGTCAAATTCGCACAATGGTTTAACAAATTTGGCAGAATTTTCAATTATTTATCACATATTTTATGTTGCATCATGGTGAATTGCAGGTCCCCGCCTCCCGGGCTTCAGTGTCTATTTGAGGTTACCGATTTGCACAGTAAGTGCAATAAAGGTAATATAAACTAAATAATCTACTGTGCTTTATGCTTTTCAGAGCCAATTTGTGAAAATTTCTAATAACACACTTGCTGATTTATCATCATCATTGCCATCAACATGCTGAATCCATCATTTAGGTAATCTTTTGAAGATGGAATATTTATGAAAAGCGGGATATTAAAGCAATAATCAGCAATTCTATGCGTTCAAGCCACCCCCGTTTTTCTTGTCTTTTATGTAAAGCATACTTGGCAGTCGATGCTACATTCTGACTTTAATCTGTGTTTTATATCATAACCAACAATTCGTAATTATCCATTATTCCATAGACCATTGAAAAGAGAAGCAGCTAGTAGTGTGATTTTTATACAAAATCAATCCACTGCGGGAGCAATCCGACCAATCGCAATCTTGCTTATTCAGAGGCTGTATTGTGACATGAAGGAGTAATAATAAATCTGAAAAATCTAAAATTCATAAACAAAATTTGTATGGTAAAATGTCCAATTGTGTCCTAAGGTCTTTACTCTTTAATCACTGCATTTTGTGCTAATCTGGACCAAATTTAAAGTCAATATACAATAAATCCAAGAATTCAAATGGAACTTATGTTTATTCCGTAATGACAATTTTATAAATGACTATTTTATAAACCTCATACTTGCTAATGAGATTAATTTTTTGCAGCCTCAAATTTGCTGTTGGAGTTTTTGCAAGGCAAGAAAATGTCCAAAGTTAATCTGTCGAAAATTGCAGTGATAAGTGATTATGGCAACGAAGCGTGTATTAAGCTTTGAAGGCCACATATATATTTGAATTTGGCCAAATAGATTCCCATTTTGCACATTATTTACCAACTTGAAAACTACCCAAAGTATTTGTGATGCCAAGCTGTCTAGCGTCACTACCACCTGGGTAGGCAAAACGGAACACAAGTTTTCCAAGGTGGCAGGGACACCTACAAAATTCACCAATAATAACCATGTCAATGTCGATTGCCTCATGGAAGCAATGCTTAGTTGAATAAAAGGAAAGAATTAAGTGATGCCATCTGGAAACCCAGATGTTAGAATTGGTAAGGTTGAAGACTGCCTGCCATTCATTTTAGAGTTCTTTGTTGGAGTCACAAGGAACTGCAGCAGATAGCAAAGAAATGTGCACATTACAATAGTGGTTTTATCATGGGATTTCCCCCTCTACTTGAGGGGGTTATATCCTAGGTACATACTTACCACCACGGCCTTAAAATCGCACTCTGCTTTACTGATGTCCCTCAGAATACCACCTTACCACTGACCAAAACAAAGTTTTGGGGTTGCATCTGGCAACCCGGCGCCTACAGCGCCGCCATCGGGTCAAAGCCGAGACGGAATACCTTTGACCTCTGATAACGGACGCTTTTCTGAAAACGCACCCCTAGCACGGCTGATTTGAGGGGAGGTCCAGAAACTAACCCTCGCAGAGGGACCCGCACTGCGGGTCACAAGCTGAGGGCGGGAAGGCCGTGGTGGTAAGTATGTACCTAGGATATATCCCCCTCAAGTAGAGGGGGAAATATCCCACGTACATACTTACCACCACGGCCTAAAAAAATTGCACCAGAGTCCCGCTGAATCTAAGCTTGGAGGAGGGAATTAGCCGTGTACTATTAAGTATAGAACCAGGAACTAACGCCCATTTTATAAACGTACCCCCGTATTACGTACGAACTCACCTCCAGCTTGTTAGATGCTCTTAAGGTCTCCCCGAGCATAGAGCAGCCACACCTGGTCGGCCCCGATCCTCCTTAGCCAGGACTCTTTTAGGTAAACTTGGGAAAACGTAGTTGCTGTTTTCCATCCTCTGTGCAAACAATGTCCGCCAAGGGGATGCCCGAGTACAGGGCCCATGAGGCAGTTTGAGCCCGAGTGTTCATGTGCTCTAACATGGGGTGGTGGTTGTTAGCTCGGAGTAGGCGGCTTGAACACCGCCATGATCCAGCGATCAAGGGAGCTTTAGATACGGGGTTTATGAGGGTTATTGCAGGTAATGAACAAATGGTAATATTCCCTCTAATGGTCGTAGTTTTATTGAGGTAAAATTTGAGGAACGGACAGGGCACAAGGTCCATTCCTACCATTCCCGGTGGCTCTCCTTAAATCTGGGCTAAAAAAGGATTCAGGTGTAAACCCCCAGGGCTGATTTTCGACAGGAAGCCCGCACGTGGGAGAAGGGTAGCTCCCTGAGGGAAAATCGGAGGGTTGGGAGAGATGGAACGGGCATGGAGCTTGAAGAAGCGGCATCCCAAAGCCAATCCAGTAGGAAGGGGCGTACGGCATGGTAAATCAAAAAGAGACGTTTATGGAGCACGAGAAGGGGGCGCGAGGCATTAAACTGGAGCACTAATGGTAAATCCCATTCGGGAAGAAGTTTCCTTGTCGGGGGGCGGAGGTTGAACATACCATTTAAGAGACTAGCTACTAAACCGGGTTGTTCGAAACCGTCGACCCATTGGGGAAGCCATGATGGAGTGCCCCAATCGAGATCTGTAGGCCAAGACTGTGCGCGCCTGGACGCCCTCACGAAAAATGGATGTGAGGAAGTCGCACACTTGGCCTACGATGCCATGAATAGGGGTTACCCGAGTGCAAGGAACACCATCGTTTGAAGCGGAGCAGACATCTACAAGCATAAGCGTATCTAGTAGTACGATCTCCGTGCCTGCAATGCGATACCGGCAGCCTAATCAGAAAGTCCCGCCTTCTTAAAAGGATCGGCAGAAATCTGCCAGACTGTCAGACGAGAGCGTTGACGGTGCGCTGGGGAATGAACTTGATGGTTGTCGGGATTGAGAGGAGGGTCAGGGTCTCATTGGAAGGAGGACCGGCTCTGCTACTAGGAGTTTGTCAGACGAGTGAACGGGCTGGGAGGCCACATGGGGCGGAACCAGGGCAGGAGGGGGGGGGGGGCGCAATTCCGCGATTGGGAGAACCTGAGCAGAACACGGGGGATCAGAGCTATTGGAGGGAAAGCGTATGCTAGCATCCCTGACCAATCTGGTGGACCAGGGCATCCCGCCCGAGAGCGGCCGGGTCCTCTTCCCAAGAGAGTTGGGAGTTGAGAGTTCTGTTTGGGAGCAAAGAGATCTCTGTGAGGGCGGTCTATCTTGCTGAAAAACAAGTTGGCATATGGAAGGGCATAGGTGCCACTCCACTGAGGAGCCCCTCAAACGACTGGCTAGTGGCCCCGGGCGATCCCCCTGACGGGACAAAGCATCGGAAGTGACGTTTTACTGGCACCGGGAAGATGTTCCCCAAACCAGGGAGATCCCGCGACTTCCACACCAACAGAGGAGTTTCATCACCTCCCGCAGAGCGAGGGGACTGCGCGTGCCTCCTTGCTTGTTGATGTACGTCACCACCGTAATGTTGTCGCATCGTACTGTACTGAGCGCACACTGGTTAGAAAGATTAGGCGACGCAGGGAATGTGAGCCCAGAGCTCTAGCACTTGAATCTGATGGCGAGACTCCGCTTGCTAGTCAACGCCCCGCGATGCGGTGATCATAGGAGGTGAGCTCCCAACCCCGATTCGACGAGTACGTTGTTAAGACAAGGGACGGGCACGGAGGGGGAAGATCACTTCCGTCCATAGGTGGTGGTGGGTTGATCCAAAAGGGAGAGGCTTGAGTAGACTTCGGGAGACAGGGAACAGTAGAGTGTGAGGGATGCCTCCATGGTCTGTAATGCGCAGCCAGATGAAGCTGGCCGGCCTATATTCGTAGCATGCAGAGTGGGACGACGTCCACCATGATGGCCATGAGGCCAAGAAGGCGTAGCCATGTCCGGGCCTGCGCTGATTGGGACTGGGAAGAGCTGAGAGGCGCAGGCAACCAGGTCTTCTACCGCGAGGGGTTCGGGAGGGCTAGGCCCTGTTGAAGGTTGAGGAGGGCCCCGAGAAACTCTACCTGCTGTGATGGTATCAGGTTGGACTTTTCTAGGTTGATCAGAAAAAAACCAGAGGGAAATGCGAGTGGAAAACGTCTTGATGTCCCCAAGGGAGGGCCAATCTTGAAGAGCCTATTATGAGGAAATCCGGGTCCCAGGTAAAGGAAAATGGTGAAGCCATGGGCGGAGGAATTCTGCTCTGGTCTTTACGACGCGAGTGAAAACCGAGGCGGAAGTCGAAAGACCGAAGGGCAGGACCTTGAATTCGAGGCTGTCCCGAACGGAGAAGCGAAGGAACTTTCTTGAAGATGGATGGACTGGTACGTGTAGTACGCGTCTTTTAGATCCAGTTGTGCCCCCAGCCAGCTGGCCGCAGGACGCGTAGAACTGCGGCTAGTGTTTCCATGCGGAATGGCTGAGGGTTTATGGTCGATTGAGTGGCTTGAGGTTTCGTATAGGTCTCCATTGGCCTGACTTCTTGGGAGTCGAAGAACGAGGAGTAGAAGCCCCGAGAGGCCTCGCCTACCACCCGCGTGGACGGCTCCTTTCTGAAGGAGAGCTTCTATCTCTATCCCAGGAGAGCACCCCTTTTGCGGGATCCCTGGGGATACTGGTCGACCTCATCCCGACAAACGGCGGAGGAGGGGCTGTGAACTCTAGCTGGTAGCCGAAGGGTGACCACCGACAGGACCCAACGATCCGAGGTCACGGCCCCCCACTCCGCGGCGTGCAGCGCACTCGACCCACTACTGGGAGGCCACCTGCGCTTCAGAAAAGAGGCGCTTGGCGAGAGCGGGGGGGCCCTGAGCCTGACCCGACGCTGCTGCGCCAGGGGCCTCTACCTCCCCTTGGAGCTTAGAACCTCTTCCCCTTGCCGCGAAGTGATCTCCTACGGGGGCTGGGGAGCGGGGGACAGGACTGTGGAAAACGGGCCCATGAGTGGGAGGGGAGCTGTACTCCCTGGCAGAAAGGGCTGGCTGGACCAAATGCTTGGGGGGTGTAGGGTATGTAGAGGGTATGGTATGATGGGCAGGACTGTCGCCAGACTGGCTGGGCCATAGGAGGCGGCGGTACACTCCGTTGAGCACGCCCGCGTCCACTGGCACCTCCACCCGGCCCGTTTAGTGGGGCCTGGCGGTTTTGCGAAGGGGCAGCCCAGTCAGCGGAGCGCTCCGTACGGGCAGTATCCGCATCAACCGCTGTCTTGCCCCCATGGCCCCCCAAAGAGGTTGACCCAAGTGGGGCCGAGAGAAGCAGACTGCGATTGCAGACAAATTGACAGCCTGCGCTGCGATGTTACCTGCGGAAGACCACCGACTGCTCTACAATGCGAACACAAGGTCGATGGTCACGTGCGAGAGATCGCGTATAACCCTAGAGTCTGCTTACTTCGGCAAGGGAAATGGTGGAGCCAGGGACCAGAAGGGCATTGCCAGGTGGGGCGAGGGCCAGTTAGTTGGGGTGGTGACCCGTCGGCCATCCCTAGCCAGGGACTCCAGCGTGCGGAGCTCTCATCCCGAGTGTATTCCATGACCAACTCTGAAGGGGGTCGCGGAACGGCGTGGAGGGCCCGATGAACTCAACACTTGGGGAGGCGGGGCGAGCGGGACACATCGAGTGTTCCTATCCTCCTCCATTCTCTCATAGCACGCCTCAGGGCAGAGAGGGGTGTTAAAATTGATGTCATCCTCCTTCTTTGAAGGGAAAGACCTAGGCAACCAGCTCATTTCCTGTTGACACGATATTGATTTATGAGTGTCCTCAATAGACTCCCGAGTCTCTTGACTACGGGCAGGAAAGGCCACAATGACGGGGGGTCTCGAATAGTCTACTCGGGGGCTACCCCCAGAGAAGTCGACATGTCCGGGGTTTCGGAAACTCCCGGGTATGTTGGGATAGCGAAGCACCTTCTCCCAGAAGGGGCGACCAAAGCCGGAGAGAGAACTCTAGGGACATCCCGAGGGTTGGCGCATGAGCGGGAACGGAGGTAGCTGATGGGCGAAAGAGTGGGCGGCCATCTGCGGCAACCCCACATAGTCCCCTCCCCGGGGAGGACTCCACCCTCAAAGGCTTCCATGGGGCCATCTGAAAGGGGAATGGTGGCTGAGAAAGCGGAGGCAGTGGCAATCTGGGGGTTCCCGGGGATTGCACATGGTTGAGGAATGTTGGTAACAATGGGGTAGGAGCAGGTGGGCACTTAGTGCCCCACAAGTGGGAGGTTCCCAAGGCTGAATGGGCTGCCTGGGCAGCGGGGGCCAAGAGGGGGAACCTGAGCAGAAGCGGCCAAATGCCAGGGGACAGTGGGGCTGTCCGCAACCTGGGCACTGAGTCCTACTGTCCAAAGACTTGGGAGGCTGAGCCCTGGTCATAATCTTGGCTTGGGTCACCAGGGTACTCGGGGACTGATTCATCCTCGTATTCATACTAAGCCTCCGGCTTGATCTTCCTCAAAGCCCATAGACGCCGAGACCGACAAGGGCATCTGGGTAATGCTCGTCGGGATTCAAAACGTTGACTGCTGAGGTGATGCTTGGGGAGCTAGCAAGGAGAGAGCCTAGATGCAAACCAGGCTGGGATAGCAGGGCAATCACCGATGGGTCAAAGTATCCAAGTTCTCTTGGGCGGGAGCAGTCGAATATGTGGAGGCGACTGCTGGGAATCGGTAGGCCCATCCAGGAGAATCACTGGCCTGTTGACATGGACGCTCCCTGTTCCAGAGCCCCAACCCCCACAATAGTATCACAACCCAATGCACGAGGAAGGGAGGAAGTTAGGGTCTCCTGGGCCTAGGTGTCCCAAGGGAGAAGCTTTTGAGTATTCCTCCGCTTGGGCCTGAGATCGGGACTTGAGCTGGGCATGAGTTGAGCTCGGGGCTTGGCGTGAGACCGGGCTTGGGTCTGGGACCTGGGTAGGTCCCGGACCTGGCTTGAGCGAGGGCCTGGACTTGGGCGAGGGCCTGGGCTTGGGCCAGGCTTGGGCCTGGGCTTCTGTACCAGCCTGAGGTCAGGTTTGGGCCTCGGGAGTTTGGGGAGCCAAGACTACTGGGTGGGGATCTAGGGCTATTAGTATTGGAACATGGGATCGAGCCGCTGATGAGGGTAATTCGGGGACGCCCAATAGGACCTGGGGGGAGTGAATGGCTCACTGAGACAGGGGGAGGGATATGGGCCACAGCCTCGTGCGGATTTTTGCCGAGACTCGGTTCCAAGGCATACCCGCCGAACCTTCTTGAGGTCGGGGCTTATGCAGTGGCGGGTTCTTTGTGGTATGGCGGGGGCTCAAGGTGGTGACGACGATCATGGTGAAGGAGGGGGGTCAAAAACCACACTTAGACGGCTCTTTAAGCCCAATTTGCCTAAATATGGCTCTTTTTTGCCTAATTGGCTCTTTTTCCTTAAACAACCTGTGGAAAGAGGAGAAGAAAGGCATACAAGAGGTTAAACATATAAAGAGGATGTAGGGAATACAAATTACACACCCTTAAATAGCCTGTTTATAATTACAAGGAAAGTGGCTAAAATGACGAAAAATGGCAAAAAAATGGGCTAAACATGGCTGAAAAATCGGGCGTAGCTCCGCCGTCAGTCGGAGCCTCCGACGGGTAAGCACACGGGGGATAATTAGGACATCTCTCATGTCCCATTATCAAAAAAAATATGATATTTATGGTTTAAAGCATAAATATCGGCAAAAAATCGGAAACCCGATAAGTCGGGATCGCGATATTCTCCCCTAGTTTGTTTTACGATTTTTTTCGGATATCGGCCATGCATAGTCTGTTTTAATTAGGATCATACGGCATTAAGTATTAACATGAAACAAACAGCTTATACTAAAAAATCTACGTGACAAGGGGTCTGTACCTAGGCAATAATCCAACCCAAAAATGCCTAGGGAGGTCAAAAATTCTAGAACAGGACCACGACAGCGACTGGGAAGCTAGGAATGGGAATTAACAGATGGGAGTATTACAGCGACGATGCGTAATCGGGACTGTGCGCCCGTTACACTTGAACGTCGGAGATCTTTAAATCTTGGAGCAAATACTAGAAAGTAAATATCCAGAGTAGACCCATCGTGTTCTACAACATTGGATACATATACTCACGACGTTGAGTTCGCCAGGTCTAGAAAAATCACTTCAAAAGGGAGGTTTTCCAGGAGTTCCAAAATGGCGTTTCTTTCAGCTTTCAGAAAAGCAGAAATCCAGAGGTCAAAGGTATTCACGTTCTCGGCTTTGGACCCGATGGCGGCGGCTGTAGGCGCCGGGTTGCCGATGCAAAACCACCAAAACCTTTGTTGTGGTACGCAGTGGTAAGGTGGTATTCTGAGGGACATTAGCTTAAAGAAGACGTGCGATTTTAAGAACGTGGTGTGGTAAGTAATGGTAAGGGGATCTGTAATGTTCATTCTTTTGCTTCCCACTGTCTGTTCAGGTGGCTCCAAATAAAAAGGACACACAAAGCCATAGCGCAGGCAGTCTGAAACCGACCCAAGCACGACCTCCAACAGGGTTCCAAATGCATCAATGACGCCAGGATGGGAGTAGTATTTTAATGTTCGGAGTAACAGGATGAAAGGCTACATAAGGATGCAGAGCTGGACAAGGCTTAACACCTAATGGTAGCTTTGTATTGGTATGAAAGGTGTAAAAGACAATTAGATGACAGCAAAGATGGTGCTTTGATGACATACAATGATGATCATTATAAATGAAGTTGTTTTTCCTTCTTTGGGGGGGTGGGTGAAGTTAACAGTCCTGTCTATAGCAATATTATACCCACAAAACAGTATCTTGTAAATGGGCAAAACATTGTCAATAGCAGGCAGCATTGGCCAAAGAATCACACCCATTAATTTTATAAAATTAACTTTCTGATCACAAAGTGGTAAACTGTGAACATTCAGGCTTTCCTATTGTAAGTTCATGTTGAAGTCCCTTTCCATAAATCCAAAATAGGATGCTTGGAGTGCATAATGTATAAACATAACCATCCTACATACAACAATCCGCAATAGTAGATAAAATTAAACAATTTTATCCAATACAAATCAGAGATTACTCAGTGAAAATGAAGGAAGGATGGAACATTACCTCTAGATCATCAGCTTATCTTTTAGGGCTTAGGTGGTGGTTCCTCTGCTGCTGTAGTAGGTATAGCCTCTGCCTCATGGTTCCTGGCTTATCCACCAGGTGTCTTGCTACTAGCTCCAATTCTGAGGACTTCCATCATCAGGACTTTCAGCACTTTGATTGGCGTCTGAGTCGCTGTCCTTCTTTGTGTCCTTACACCTTCAATGAAGTAGGTCTTCATTCCTACAGAGCAAAAAGAAAATTAACAAATTCATGTTAAAACCAGCCTTAAATACACGTTGTGACAAGTATATTTACAATTTCCTGCTTCCCCATTTTTCTACAAAAAGATATTGGGTAAGAGTTATAATATCATTAGTTTAATGACTGTGAGTGGCACCGTACCTGACCTTTAACCTTCAAATTGTACACGCTGCCTGCCTGCCTTGTGATTTAAGAGACATGAGGATATTTCCAGAAAGAAGCACCCCAATTTTTTTTAAACCAAGTTTTTTTGCAATATTGGGGGCGAATTCTTACCAGTGTCTTAATCCACCTGAAGTGAATATTCCATTGTTTTTTGTAATAGATTCATTGGCGACGAAAAAAGAAAACCCTGTGTTACGGGTGAGAGGACCTTCGAGTAGAGGGTCGGCCGGTCGGGCGAATTTTTTTTTTTGTTAATTTTGTCTTTTCTGGAGCTCACAAATTGGCCTAAAATAGGCCCAAAATCTGAAAAATCAAGGGAAAAAATTGAAAAATTTTTACAAATTTCTATAAAAAAATTGCCAAAATGCTAAATTTGGGCAAAAAAAAACAGGCGGATTTAATTTTTTTGGAAAAACTTAAAAAAAAAAATGCTGCTAAAACTGAAAAATCAGGGCGGTCGGCCCGCCTGTAAAACAGGGTTTTTTATTTCCGGAGCTTAAGATGATGATTTTGCATTTTCTATTGGGACAAGAGAAAATCAAAGCATGCTTTTCTTCAGGGGTGATACTTTAAGGCAAGTTCAAAAACATGTTTTCTTTTGTTCTTGTTGACCAAAAACCTTGGAAAACCGTTCTCAGTAGGTGGTCTATCAAACCGATATCAAGTGCAAATTGGAGAAATTGGCTAATTCCTAAAAAATCTCCCACCTTTAATTAGTACACCAAGGAACTTGGTTGAGATTTAAACTGACTGTTTTGGCAGTCTATGAACATGCCGAGTAGTACAATGGGCTACAAAAGAAGCCATAGTCTTCCAAATAAATCCAAACCACCTAACTACAATAAAACAATCTTACAACTTCCATATTGGTCTTGTGTGAATCTCTATATAGGAATTTGGCTATACCAATTCAAAGCAATTTGTGTGTCAATATGGCAAAATTCTTTGCAGGCAACCACACAGCAGTCCAGAAAAATACTGCCCTCTGGCGAGAAAGTGAAGCCATATTGTATATGGTATAGAGTGCCATATGAGCAACTCTCAACTTTATGTATGCTAATTTCTGCAAACCAATGCAGTGAAGTATGACTGGAGAAAAAACTACACCATTAAAACAAAAAATCATGGTCCGATTATACTGACCATTTTAACGGGAGAGTTTAAAAAAGCTTATGGAAACGTACACTACAGACTCAACAAATATGGTGAGTTAATGAGACCCACTTGAAATATGGCACAAAAAAGTTTCTTAAAAAGTGTAATTGTCACTGTGTCCTTAAATTTGAAGCTGACTTTTTTCCATTTTGTCCTTACTACTAAAAATATTTTAAAAATGCTATTACGAATTGGACACTTGAGTACTCAATTCTTAGTTAACACACAACACACACAAAAGGAAACTACACTCAATACAGCACATGTAATTTACACACACACATAGGGAGTGTATGGAGTTTACCAGAGCTTCTTGGCAATTAAATATAGAGCCGTATGTATAAATTCACCAATTTGAATAGTAGTTCAACTTATAAACCATGGTCTGATTTCTGAAGAAATAGCTAATACCAATTACTTTTTAAGCCCGCCAAAAGCATAAAATTGACAAAACAAGTTCACTTTACTTCCTGCCTTAAACTACCAAAACTACAAAAATACTACTTGCGCTGAGAGAAGAAAAATGCACTGCCTTTTTTCTTTGTGTGTTATTCTTCTTGTTAAAGCTGGGATGAATCGTTATAAAGCCTCAGGTCTGTGTAGTCTTTTGTAGTAAGGGTTGAGAAGGTTTGTTCCTCAGTTCAAGGTTCTAATTACATGGCCCACAAGCCAAATCGTGTCCTTGAGAAGTTTAGGGATGAACTTTCAAAATGTGTTTGGTTCTAAGGGCCACCAGCAAGTGTAATCGAGAAATCTTGGACTCCGGGTAAAGATGAAATTTCAAAAGTGTGTCTCCATTTCACACACTTTGCCTTAATAATTATAGCATGTGCAAACTTCCGATGTGGGGATATATGCAGGTGGATATATTGCAGACACCTCCATGCACAAACACACACAATATGCATACACGCTTGTGCAATTAAAGAAGTTGGTTTTCATTCGACCTCTAACAAGGAATGAGGAGGAGACTGGAATATATTTACTTCCCTCTCACAGAGCAGCGAGCAAGTAGGGCTGCAATACTGTGGAAAAATAGAATTGATATAGCTACCGTCCTTGTGTGTTTGCTCATAATCCACAGAGGTTGTGCAGCTGGGAACAAGTAGATCTAAGAAAAGGTCAATGGCTATGCATAATTGCTAATTCAGATTCTAATGTTCGGTGTTGCTGCCAAAGTGGCCTAATTTTCTCCCGAACGAGGTGCATTTGTGGAAGAAAATGATTTCGATCATAAAATTCCTCCAGGGCGTAAGTAGTCAATGGCATTGTTTGTTAAGACACTATCAGTGATTCCTCGGGAAGAGCACAATATTTGAAATTTGCGGAATAGCTTAAGGTCCATGGCACCCGAAAAAATCGTAATAGCCTCGTCCCCAGAAGCCCAGATTTTACCGGATTGGTCAACAATTGTGGATAATCAGGAAGAAAGGTACTATTTTTCTCATTCCCCTGTGAAATCTTAGGGCAAAATGATATTTGGTTTGGAAGTATGAGCGAAAATGTGTCCCATTTGGTTGACCATATTAATTTTAAACAGTACTCTATGGGGCTTACCAAAATCATGTTTTAGCTCTCACAGCAAAACGGATTGCAAATATCAGCACAAAAATTACAGATGGGGATTTGGGTGAAGGCCAATCGATCAAGATGAAAACTTCATATCCTTAAAATTGGGGGCCATTCCCCTTTAAAGTGAAGGATAAGTCTGTAGAATTCTGCATAAAGTTACTTTTTCCAACTGAAGAATTGAAAGAAAAGAAGGAAAACGGCAGTGTTCACAGATACAATTCTCCATTCACTTACGTATTGTAGTTAGTGCCTGTTCGGACAGTAATGATTAAATATCCAATTTTGTCCGTATTACGGTTGCTTCTGGCTTATCATTTGCAGGATATGTTAGGGTAACTGTACTTGTTACAGTCATGCAAAAAAAATCTGATTTTGATGATTAGTTTCAATTTTTGATATTTAGCAAATCACTGATAGTCCTTAATAAAGGCCGTGGTAAACAACTGAAGGAAAGAGGAAGGCAGAGGAGAGCCCTCAATTAGAGCCTTTTCCCACTCCACTTGACACTTCCCAAATTGAGATCATGAAAATAAACAGAAAAAGATGGAACATGTCAGACCTTACATGTCATATTATTTGAACTCTTTCTCTATCATGCCCCACCAGCCTGAAATGACAGGCTATACCATTGTCAAGTTAAAAATATAGCAGGAAAAAACTTGCAAAGTTCCTAACCATGTGATGGGTGGTGTGTAAATTTGGGGACATTGGTTACAAGTAATCAAAAAATGAACTTCAATGACCCCTAGCTTGACTTGTCTCACCCATCTCGGTTCCCATCCTAAGATTTTCATGACCAAGTTGGTTGATATTGAAGTTTGCTTTCATATGGGCAATGGGCATACATTTGAGGGACATTGAGTTAGCAATAACAATAAAAACCATTTGACATGCACGAGATTAATAACATTTGACCTGAAATATGTGATTCATTCACAGTCCTTGTACCCAGATTACTCTCAATAACTTTAGTCAATATTTCAGAGGGTGTATTGAGTCCCTCCCACAATGCCCCATTTCTTTTGTTGGAAAATTTAACATCTCATTAAGGTCATATGATCCACAAAATACTATTCTTAACACACCCTGAATTATACACTCATTTTGGCCCACAACGCACTAACAGTCATGAATTTTTATCATAAAATGTTTTGCAGTCCATTTAGTTCTTGGAACACTCATCCAGGAGTACTGAATGCTGTGTAGTTAGGGCGGCATAGGCAACATTGCACTGTATTATTAGATTGAGTTCCAAAACCACTAGCCCAAAGGGTGACGTCCGAATTTGATGTATACATTTTAACCTAACCAAAATGGATATAAACCTCACCATGAAGACCAGGCTTTCATCCTATACTGCATAATACACTTGCACCCTACACCCATTTCGTTAAGGATAACAAGTAGATAGGGTCTCCACTTGTCTAATTGCATGTCTACCACTTTACCCAACCCACTGTCCCATTTACAAACCTTTCAACGTTAAATTGCGATCCCAGGGATGGTCGAGTGTGTTTTTAATACAATAAGTAAATTCCTTTGTATTTTGCTCTATATTACTTTTTAAAGCTTTCATCAACAAAACAAATGGCAATCATGTAACTTGCATCTTTTAACACCTTGAGGATGGAGGTTGCAGTGAATCGGGGGAGGTGAAAGGTAGTGGGTGAGCCAGGCATGTTGGGCGTATCACCTGGGGGGAAAAGCGGCAATACAAGGGCTTACCTCATAATTACCTACACAAAAATGTATGATGGCCATCTGTAGGGGGAGCTTAAGCGAGCTAGGGGCTCGCAAGCGATTATACAGGGGTCAAAATTGAAAGTGGTTCTAATGTTGTGGAATTGCATTACCAAATTGTTCGTATGAATCACAAGGAGTAAAAAAACATGTATAGTTTGTACTATCTCCGACTTACCCCTATGGAGTTATGAGCTGAAAAACCGTTATTATAGGTCAAAGGTAAAATTAGCTTCTACGGGGTCAAATACTAAAAAAATGCTTCAATTTCGTGGTAAATGGTTTCATCTTGTTTGTAATGTTCTCACAATTAAAATACGGATAAGTTTCTAAACCCATCTGCAATGGGAAATTACAGTACACATCATTAGTACTACCCATACCTTGTAGGGGTATAGGGGTTGTTGGTAGATTCTTACATTGCCAAACTATACCTTATTTTACTGTATTACAGTGCTAAAATAATATGAGACCATTTCCACTGAAATGAAGCTTTTTTTTAGTATTGACCCCTGTAGAAGCTAATTAACCCTTGGCCACCCATAACGGTTTTCAGCTCATAAATCCATAGCTGGGTAAGTCGGAAGTAGCACAAACTATACATTTTTTTACTCTTGTGATCATTACAAACATTTGGTAGCTAATTCAACAAACATGGACCCACTTTTCAATTTTGACCCCTGTATATCTTTTGCGAGCCCTTAGCTCGCTTAAGCTACCCCTACAGAATGGCCAATCATACATTTTTGCTGTACGTCCTAGTGTTAGGCACCCCTGATATCAGTGCCCTTTGCCCCCCCCAGGTGCTACCAATAAGGCTACTTGTGATGGTCTGGCTCATCCACTAGAGGTGGAAGGAGGGAGTAAGGGGCGGTTTCTGTGAATGTGAGGCGAATCCGGCCACCTACATTCACGGAACAAAAACCGGATTTAAACACTTTGAATTTACTAACTACTACTACTACTACAATCCCCCTGAAAATATGTTAATACTCCATTTGCTTTCCTCGATCAGTGACGTCAATCTTTTCAACCTGTTGTTGTTTTGTGTCATGTACATTTTTTTTTTTTTTGCATAGTCTTTATAACGCACGCATGCGTAACGTCAACACGTGTTGAAGCAACAACCACACATTTATATGATGCAGCTAATTGCACGACACACAGAGTTCCTGACTCATGAAAGGTAAAAGCAAACTGATCATAATATAGGTATACTCTCATATTTATATCTTGAATAGTTTAATTGGCAAAAAACCATTAGACTTACAAATATAATATAATAAAGTCATCAAAAACCTAGAGCATTTAACACCTGGTTTCCAATATACTGCTGCCAATTCATGTAACCGTTTTGTCCAACTTATTATTACTATACTACCCAATGTAATGAATACTGATTCAACAGTCCGCCTACAACTCTTCAATAATTTGAATCAGCTGTGTGGGGGTAACAAATCTCCAGTTGATTAACTTTGCATAATGTTTGCATGTACATCTCAAGAAGGTTTTGAGTGTAAGGTCAAAACCTTTAATTTGAAAGTGTTTACCTAACAACAAAGGATGCAGTTAACACCGCAAGCATTCCTTCTGGTGACTGTTCAAGTTCTTGAGATCACTGTTAAATAACAAGGACTCTGAAAATAGCTTTTCTTTATATAAAGAAACCTATCTTCTCTTCACTCTCGTTTCAGCAGAAATGGTACTAACATCTTTCATGTTAAAAAGTGCATTTCATGATTTGGTGTGGATTTTTTGGCTTTTAAGAAAAGTAAATTTCTTTCATTTCTAACTTCCGTCTGATACCATGTCAGAAAATAAAAATGGGAGAACTCAAAAGCGCATTAATTTTCACATGCCCATGTTCAATAGACCAACGTATATCTATATGTTCTTTATTAATGGAAAATAAAGTTATTCTGATACTTCCACTAAAAGCATGCTGCTATCACTGACTTAATCACTCAATTCATCACCATTAAGTTTTCAAAGAACGAGTGTCATCAATGATGCAGTAACCGTCAATTGGGATGGTTAGGGAATGCATAGTTGTGGGTCCGGTCATGTAGGGTCTTACAGGTCAATTGACATATAGCCCCTGGGTTCTTGGCCAGTGTTATCTTGAGCAAGTTTGGTGGCTATAACAATGTTACAACTGGAAGAATGTGTTGTTATGTTGGGGTCAAAGGTCAAGTAGGGTCATTGGATGTCAAAAGGCATATATGGGCCATAAGGGCATTCTGTGCATAGCATAAGAGTTCTGTGCCAGTGGTTTCTTTAATAGTATTTTACTAGGCGGTCCTTGGAGTTGGCTATCACCTGTGTTTTTGCGATCACCTGGATTGAAATGACCCTCGGGTTTTGCGGTTCATTTGAAAAAAAACCCTTGGAACGCCCCTGACGTCCTTGTCATGAGCTCTAACATTTTTCGTCATCAACAATCGCCCCACCCACAAGTTTCGCACTGGTACTAAAGTTTACTCCCATTTGACCTCCTTTGACCTTAATGACCGGCTGAACCTTGTTTGTAGATTTGGTGGCAGCAAAACAACCCCACCCTCAAGTTTCATGTCCATACATCCAACCAATATTTACCCATTTGACCTTTGACCTTGAATGACCCACTAATGTCCCCACTAGCTGAGCATACCCGCTAGATGAGTATCGGGCGTGTTTTCGACCTAATTAGCGCCCCGGGTGCCTCATATCCACACAAAGCATGATATGAGAGCCCCACAAGCCAGTTAACCCAATAATGTGCCCTACAGACTTTTGACCCCAAATAACCCCCCATCGAAACGTGACCCACAAAAGTGGACGGCGAAATCCCCTACCACCACCAACACCAAAACCATATTCATTCATACGTAAAAGCACGCCAAGCTAATCCGAAAACGACCCCTGAATGACCTTTGACCCCAAACTGACCCCTCGAAAACGTGACCCACAAAACCTCTTTTCTAGGAGATCATTGAAACTGTTAACTTTACTTTTCACTACGGGTTATTTTTTGGTGAAAATTTTGACTATCAGCAATTAAAATAAAATACTGAAAAAAGTTAGTATGGTTTTTGCTGACGTGTAAGTGCAAACGTGTAGTGAGTTTTCTAAACGTGTAGTGACCTTCCGTTCGTGTAAACGTTTCATCAACTGTTTTCACCACTGCTGTGCTGGTCCCGCAAGTGGACTACCCTACTTTCCATTTTTTATCATATTATAATCGATATTTAGACACTAGAAAATTAATATATTAAAGTTCTTCCACTTTCCGACCACTTATAAATTCCCCAGACCGGCTTTCCAAGGTGCCTTAGAACGGTCAACGTAGGGGAACATCGTTTAGAGGAACAGCCACGCGGGGCATGGTTGTTGTCGCATCAATGTCCTTCGTCGAAAACCAGCCAACAAGAACTTAATAATGACAACCAATAAGGTTTCTCAGCTTACACCAAATATTTTCTCAAACACCTCCAAATATAACCAATATACAAAAAATAAAAATTCTACACTGCCGTCGAACCACAAACCCAATGTTTTCATCCATCCTATTAAACCGACACATTAATGCCATAGTCCAGTATAACTAAATGCCATAATGGAAAAAAGGCTTGTCTTCTGCAAAGGACGATACCACGATACCAAATTATGCTAAGGTACGTATTTGATATTTTTTGCAGTTCTAAAGTAGGCAAATTTGGGTCGCTCTTCGTACTTTTGCTGAATATCTTGAGACTGTTGCACCAAATACCCCGAGTTATTAACATAACTTAAGTCTGATCTCAAGTAAAACAACTTCTTTTTGTATCATCTTTATCTCATCTGGCGACCTTCATCCCAGGTTTATTTAACACTAAATCTACTCTAGTCAAATAAACTCGCACTTGTGTTTGATCTCGGTCCCTGGTAAGCCCTTGAATGCTTGGTAGATATGGTACACGATCACCATTTCATTTTCGCCCGAAGAACCCCACTAGAAACAGTTAATAGGTGCCACATAAACCAATAGCATTCATTAAGAAAGACAACAATCGGCGGCATCAAATATGTCCAAAACTTGACAAAAAGATTTCCCCCTCTACTTGAGGGGGTTAATATCCTAGTACATACTTTTACCACACCACCACGGCCTTAAAAATTGCACACTCTGCTTTAAGCTTATTTCCCCTCAGAATACCAACCACCTTACCACTGACCAAAACAAAGTTTTGGGGTTGCATCTGGCAACCCGGCGCCTACAGCGCCGCCATCGGGTCAAGCCGAGGACGGAACTACCTTTGCCCCTGATACGGACACTTTTTCTGAAAACCACCCTAGCACGGCTATTTGAGGGGAGGCCCAGAAACTAACCCTCGCAGAGGGACCCCCCGCACTGCCGGGCCACAAGCGAGGGGCGGGAAGGCCGTGGTGGTAAAGTATGTCCTAGGATATAACCCCCTCAAGTAGAGGGGGAAATATCCCACTTTACATACTTACCACCAACGTCCTTAAAAAATTGCACCAGAGTCCCACTGAATTAAGCTTGGAGGTGGGAATTAGCCGTGGTAGTAAACATAGAACCAAGAACTAACGCCCATTTTATAAACGTACCCCCGTATTACGTACGAAGTCCCCTCCGCTTGTTTAGATGCTCTTAAGGTCCCCGAGCCGAGAGCAGTCACACCTGGTCGGCCCCGATCCCTCTTG
>JAMKCH010024763.1:0-19547 GCA_023653785.1 Ophioderma brevispina | reverse complement strand
GGAGGTAAGAAATGGAGTATAGGGATGCATTATGATCTTGGTCTTCCCTAGTGTTATCTCAATTACTTTAAGGTCATGTTTCATCTTATGGTGAGCACACTGTAATCCTATGTGAGTCCTATCTTCGGATACAACTAGACAATTTGAGTGGGCGATTTCGCCCGTATTTTGGGAGGGTGGTTACGAATCTGACAGACTCCGCAATAGTCTTTAGGTCCATTCATACTTAGTCTTTGTCAAAGACTCGTTTTTACTTTTACTACGTCTTGGGGTGAAACTTAAGAGAGGTCCGCAGAACTTGTAACCAAGTTGGTCCCTTTAGCTGAAAGTACCCGGTGGTTTATCTTTCTATGGAGTAATACAGTTACAAAGTCTGTAACACAGACTATACCTGTTGATGTCAATGATTCCCCCGGAAGGAAGAGGACAAAGCTGTGACCTAACATATTGTGCAGGACCATAACCCATAACTTGATGTGTAACCATGTTTCTATTCAGAAGAAATCGAACCACATTGGTATTCACCTACCTATATGAAATAAACTGGTACTGATCATGATGAGATTATTTTAAAAAAATGCCAAATAACAGTGAAAAATATACACCTAACGGAACAGCAGTAATATGACATCCTTACTGTGCTTTTTGAAATATATTTTCCACTTGTATTATCCCAGTTATATACTCTCTCTTTTGAAATTACACTTAGTGTATTATAAACATCTTTACCTGTATGCAAAATATTTTGGATTAATATTGTAACAATTATTTTTTCACTGTGATGCATTATTTACATAATTATTTATCATATTGTTTTTGCTGTAGGCCTATTCTATGATGAAAAAATAAAAATTGATTGAAGATTGAAGGTAATTTGCAGTGAGATTATACCCCTTGCGGGACCTGTTCTCAATACATGAAAAAAGATACACATTTAAAATAGCCAATATACAAGAAAAATGCACTTGTACTACTGCAAGAAAAAATACATACTTAGGGTTATTTTGCTGATATGTTTAGGTTAATTTTTCCTATTTGTATCATTGAACCAGTCACAATCACAACTGAATTTGTACCCCCAGTGGGACTAGAACTTGATGAATTTGATACCCCTAGCTAGTTCCTCTTTTTTTCGGAACAAGCATGGATTCCCGAGCAAAATCCAAGAACCCCTCGGGCGTGTTGATCGGTTTCCCTGGATGCGGCCATATGTTTGAGTATTTACTTTGCAGCATTCATCGCGTGCTGATTCCCGATGACCCGGAATCTTTACGCAATGAAGAAACAACCACGAACTGAGAATTTTCTCGAGCCAGAAAATCTGAATAGGATTATCCTCGGAAGGGCCACTTGAGAGAATATGAATAACAATTGCAATTATGGGGCGGCAGATAGATCGTTCAAACGTCAAGTGGGTCGTTGTGGTTCCTTCTTATCTCTTTCTTCCATGGTTGAACTCACAGTAGAAGCTCGAGGTTTATTTATTCGTGAACGTGGACATAGTGCAAGTTGTGTTTTTACCTGCAACAGAAACAATATTGTGTTATCGTACTTCTAAATTGTCACAGAATAATGTGGAAAAAAGCTATAAAACCAACCATGGGGAACATGTAAAAAAATGGGGGAAAGTTTTGTGCAGGGGCCAAAAGTAAAACAGGTCTAATTGTTTTGAAACCTAAAACCAACTTATTTATTTGGTCATGTGGATTAAAAAGATATAGTTTGCCTTATCTACAGTTTCAGGGTTATAGGCTCAAAACGGTTCAAGGTCATCCTGGGGTAATTCTTTCAGAGTGCTCCGATTTGGAGAAACTAGTCTCAAATTGTTTTTGGGGCGGGAAAATTAGGTGTGCGTCGTAAAAATAGGTTTTTGGGCCGCCATTTTGAAGTTGTAGAACAGATTTTAATTTTTTTACAATATTATAATATACACGAGACACCTGGTACATTTTGTCAAATAAAATCGTTTTATACTTAGACTATATCAAAATCGTCTTGGGTCCAAAGATACCCATCAACTCTCTTTTCAGACAGCAATCTACTCGTAAATTATACCCCAAATCTACTTTCAACTTTCGCGAACTCAAAATTAACATTTGCATCCTCGATCTTTGGTCTCGGACTTCACTTTTTCCATTTCTCAGTCACTCAAGCTTACACTAAATAGGAGGTAATACTATAGTAGATTTCAAATTACGTGAGACTCCATACATAAATCCATAGGGGCGATGGTTCAAACCCTGGCCATGTGGAGACTAGGCCTTTGTTGCCATCACAAAACTTATTGTGTCCATGGTACAAAGTTACTTTACAGAATCGGCTTACTGGAACCTGATGTATTCAGTTCTACAATGGTCTGTTAATGATAGGACTTGTCAAATCCTCTTTGTGCTCATCTCTTGTACAAGTTTGGCCCACTTTTTATGGCAACAAAACTTAGTTTGTGTTATATCATCCAGTACTCTTTGTAAAGAAGAGATTTTGTAGTGTCAAGGTAAGTATGTTTCAATAACAACCTTTTTATGAATTTTGCTGGTATTTCATCGTGATACTTTTAAACATCACAGCTATCTTAGATGTGAACATTTTCTTATGGTCCAACTTTACTGCTCACATTACTAGCATTGTTGAGTACCATAAATTTCTACCTGTGACCAGTACAATTTCCTCTTACCTCTCACGGTGAATGGAAGACCTCAAAATAGTTTAATGAGGTCTCATCTTATCTTGAAATCTACTATAGTAGGGCTACTACTACTTATAACAATAGCGCCAAAATAATAGCTCTTAAATGGATCTAATTATAAAGTGAGATTTAAAGGCATCCAAATACTTGATATGTAGTGATTTTTCATTATAGATTATGACCTCAATAGATCCCGTACCTTTTATTTTGCCTACAGAAATGCTTAAAATAAACAAAAGGTGATTTTATATCTTATATTTCAATAGAAAACAGGGTGAATTTTGTATTGCCTATAGGAAATTAGAATTTCATCAAAAATTTTTGTACCAAAACACAATTTTCGGCTTATTCAGATGGGGATATTTTTGATAGAGAAACTTTCTCCAATGCCCTCAAAAAAAATCAGAATTTTTCAGATTTTTTTACGGAACAAATCGGGTTATTTGAAATCTCTCTTGTTGCACCTTTATTGACTAACTTATTTACCACCCGTTTTTAAAACGTCTAAGCCGCACACTCTGCGTCAATCAACTAAAATGACCAAACCTACTATTGGTTTTTTTACCACGCGATATAGATGCTTTGACATTTATTATCAAGGGTAGTTTTCCCTCACAATAGCCCAGAGCAGGCCCGAAACTACGCTTATCACAGCGTGATTATATACGATTATCATTTTTTTTGTATTCACACATTACAACTTTAATTGTGTGAACTTATTTTGTCATTTCTCCGCGGTTGTAGTTGCTCTTTATATATCTAATTTATATATATCGTATAGCTTTAATTTGTTCAAATAAAGAAATACTTGGAAAAAGTTGAAATAATTCAAATTAATAAAGTGCCAACGAGATATTTTGAGGCAAAAAAACCCAATAGTTGTCGTATAGTATTTCATATAGATTAGAACCCTCAATAGATGTCTTACTTGTGTTTCGCTACAAAAATGTCTTAAAAGGCAAAACGCGATTTTTTTTGCTTATATTGCAATGTAAACATAAGGTTGAATTTCGTATTTTGCTCCATAGACCCTCAATTTCACAATTTTTGTATCCCGAAATATTTCCTCAGCTTAATCCTTTCAGATGGGAATATGTTTGATGGAAGCCTTATATCAGGGCAAAAAATCATTACTTTCAACTTTTTAGGGCCATTATATGTAAATCTCCTATCTCGTTTGCAAAAGCAACCTTTAACAAAGATATGTCAGATGGCCATCATTTGACCTTCAAACCAATAACCCCTGTGCGAAAACTTACAAGCTATAACATTTTAATGTGTTAAAAAAACGTCAGAATCACCAACGATGGAAGAATATTAAATCAAAATATCATCCTACGTGTGAGGATTTAAGAGTCCTCCATAATCAGAAAGTCCAGACTCTAGGTTTCAGGAGACTGGGCTTCCGTAGGACGCCCAGCTCCGAACCTTTAATATTATTCAGGATTCCAAACTGTTGTCCAGGACACAGAGCTTCGGAAAACTAAAGTTAACTTTTAATTAGGGCGGCTGCTTGCGCCCGGACTCTGTATTTGGGGGACTCTCAAATTCTTTACAACTATCGCAAAATTCAAGGTCCCCTCAGGAAGCGTCCTAGGACTCTGTGCAATGACGCAACGTCCTAGGACCCTGTGATACTGTGATTATGTCCCAGGACCCTACTTTGCTGTGTAGTCCTAGGATTCTGTGGAACTGTGAGTAGCGTCCCAAAGCATACAGATATGCTTCTCGTACTTTAATTGAAAGGTACTTGGTTCTTAAAAAAAGCAGCGAATCGAGCAGTCCGCTGGTGGCTTAGTGTGAGATCTTCGAGCACCCAGGTAGTAATAGTGTGTTGTATGTAATTGTTGTAATATGTGATTTGGTGATTATCTAAGTAGGTTCGAGTACTGGTCACGTCTTTGGGTTTTAGAAAATTGTTTTTTAAGTCATTAATTTATTTTATTATTTCTGTTTTATTTTTTTTTATATGATTGATTTTTTACTTCGCTTCTTCTCTTTCTTTTGAATTAAATTTTATTACTTGTCATTTCATTTCATTTTTTAAATTCAACTCTCTTTTTAAATTTTTGAAATTTAACCAAATGGTATTTAAAGACTAATGTTGTATTTATGACAGAGGAAGTTTTTAAATAAGAAATAGTATTGAAAACAGAAAGAGATTATCTGTTGACTATGTTAAATATGTTTTTGTATGTTTTAAATTCAGTGTGCAATGCTAAACTCACTAGCGATTTTTAACAGTGATTAACACGCTTTGAATGGTAAATATTTTATACTATATTAAACGCACAAAATATGTGATGTGAAGCAGAGCCGTTGCTTGGTAACACGGTGGTAATAAAGAAAATAACGCCATCCATGTAATATTAAGTTTGCTCACCCATTTAACATCTTTGCGTTGTTTTCAAATAATTTACACTAATAGTGAAAATAGTTGAAAAAGTTTTTACAACATCATTACATATAAGGTGGTATTACTGCACTATAGTTTTATGTATTAGCCTTGTTTTTTGCATGTATTAATAGCTCGCATGGTGACAAGGGCGTTCGCTAGACAGTTTAGATGAAAACGTATAGGTTTATATACTACTAAGACTTAAATATCTTGGGTGTATATATGTGCACCGCTTTCTTCCTTGCCCTTCATCTGGAAAACTGCTTAAAATGGTCTCAATGCAAAGGTTACATTTCGAAAGTTGATGTATTTCATAATTGAACATTGTAACTGTTGTTTCTCAAGTTAATTGCATTTATAAAGCAGATCTTATGCAATTTACTCATTATCACCTCATTTGGCTCACTCTCCCCGCTGTACCGCTATTGAGTATCTCGTGTTGGTCATTTCGATGCACTTCACGTTTATTATTTCTAAAAACTACTTCGTGTACCGTATATTGACAACATGACGTTTAGTCGGTGAAATTGTTGTATTTTGGTGGGTTTCTTGAATTTCCTCTATTAAAATTTTATAGAACATGGCAAAAGTTGCCAGTTTTTCCAAACTACTGTGTGTGAGTAGTATGTGCAGAAAACTTTAGCCAACACCACTAAATTTTTGAAAACATTGACGTATTATTAATAGCCAAAAATGTTAATATCATATTCTTATAAAGAAATGGTTGAATTCACGCCTAAAAAATGGAACACCTATTGCGCAGCTATTTGGATGGCATCTTTAACATTAACAACCCCGCCAAGAAGGGAGAGGGGGGCGGATAGAGCCAAATACGCCAGGTCAAAAGGGGCCGTAGTTGTTTACAGAAAGAGACAATGGGGAAGGCTGCCAGGTGAATTGAGTGACCAAAATAAGACGTGAAAGGGGGTATAGATGACTCGTAGGTTGGGGTGTGGTGTATTGGATTATGTTCACGTGTACTGAGTGATATGCTGTGCGCCACTATTTGGTACTCCACAAATCTCTTAATAACACAATCTCAACATAACCTACTATCAACGAACTGCAAATTTTATCAGCTTAAATTGACTCAAAGGATCAGTTCCATCGGCAATTGTGCATGTACCGTTTGTGATGGGTTCAAAAACATAGACTATACGATAATGTTTATCCCCCCGGGATCCATATTTCTTGACATAATTAGTGGCACCTGCGAAATGATAAACGGTTGGATACATGTCACATGCACTCATAACTATGTTTCATCATTTGTAAAAATATTATATGTTGAAAAAGAGAATGGTTTGAATGTGTATTATGTTTCAATTCCATTTTGGACCCCAGGATCCTAAGGACAGCCCCGGTCAACACTAATGTGAATTTATGAGGGATATTGGAGTAGTTCTTTTCATGTTCCAACCTCATTCAATGGAAAATAAGTATGCCAAGTTTTCTAGCTTTCTTATGGGTATTTCCGTTTTTGAAGTTTTTTGCTAGTGCTAACACTTGTTGCTTTTTGCTGTGCTTGCTCTTCTACATTGAATCTGTTGCTGAGCTCACCTCTTGAGAACTTGATGCATGTCCCTTTCAGCTTCCTCTTAGCAAGCTTATCCAACATCTACGAATAGGGGGGTGGGGGGTTTTATCCAATTGTTTATTTTCTGCTCCTTCTCACCGGAATAGAAGTATGGTTTAGGAACAGCGTGAGTGATGGATTGGGTGTGGCATTAGTCAACAAGGAGGCAAAATTGACAATTTCCATAGACGGATTGTAGAACGAAAAAAAGGTTCGAAATATCAATTCCTGTGTGGTTTTTGGCTCTAATGATGGCACACATTTTTAATATAAAGTTTAGTGCAAAATCGACAAGTATCGTTAGCCGTGACATCCAATACCAGTTATTTTCATACCTCTCTCTCTTGAACTTATGACCATCATAGTGACGTCCATATTCATGGATGTTTTCTACTTATTTTGATGCCAAATAGAAAGAAGACCAATCTAAGCACCAGTGGTGTAACTTAGATTTTGAATGTTGGATTTTTAATAGGAAACGCCAGAGGGTGGTAACCTCACTCCAAAAAGGGGCTATTTCCCCTCAATGACTCACTTTTCTCCATATTTTGTCCTGTCGCAGATACATTAGCAATCTTCTAGAGGTGGAGTTTGCGTAACTCAATTAAGACTGCTCTGGAGGTCATCCTATCTCTGACAACGCCAATCAGTTCGAATATTTTCTAGACGCCATTATGTTTTACCCGAGGCTGTACCTAACCCGTGTACAGACCATTCTATGGGCTGAGCCCAACTGAACAAAAGCATGTCATGCCTCTACATTCAGATGCTTCTCCTCCATTCCTTTCGGTTTAATATACCTGCTACCTCCAGAGCTTTCCCATTCATTCAGTGAAGTATTTCTTGTATTGATAGCTGGTGTCCTACCTGCAAGATCCCAACATTTTTTTTTTTTACATTTTCTCGTTCTTTCTCTTCGCTGGTCGAGCGAACTTTGCATCTTTCAGTCCTATCCTGGCGTTGCAATCTCCTACTACCGCAAAGTTCTGTTCTAGAATGGATTCAAGGGCCTTGTAAGTGAATAGCAGTCTCTGCTCCATGTTGGTCGACGTAGTTAACATTCACAGTTGAAGCGAGATTTCCTTGATATTGCTATCATGATACGATCCAGATAGGGCTTTACACTTGCTAACGAGTAGAATGCCCTCGAGGTATAAACTTGTGCTAGTGTTCCAACTGCCAGTTCGCTGTTAACATTCCCAATTGCATTCATTTTATGACCGCTGCGTCGTAGTATTATTGCACGAGGTTTGCTGTAAAATGTGGCAATTCAGTACGGTACTAGTACGACATGTGGAATTTGGACGTGTGGGTAAACTGCTATTTGAAACAAAGGTGTTTAGACCCATGGCATGGAGGCCCAACTGGCAACTAGACCACTGGCCGATTGGACTAACATTGCCTAAGTGGCCTTCTGGACCAAATGGTCAATTGGCCTGTAATTCTCAAAGGCCCATGTGCACGAACATTGACCCAACCAACACATTAGTAAGAAACAAATTCTTCAAAATGTTTAATTGTTCCTAGACTAGTTTCCTAGATCTTTCACTTAATGAAAAATAAATAGTACAGCATTATATTTACTCTTCTGCTTCACAACAAACAAATGAATCTAAAATAACAATTAGGCTCTGTCCTTGTTTCAAATCGTCGGAGGTGTATGCATACCGAAATACGAAAACGTTTATTATAAAATTGCCTTTGAAAAATTACAAACTTTGCAAAGTACACATCAATCTACAGGTTCATACGGGTGAGTAAAAACTGACCCTGATTGTTTCCCTGCCATTTTGAATTTTTAAGTTTACATATGTCTACATGTCTGGTATCATCTGCACTCTTAGTTTCATTTACGTTAATTTGCTGCAACGTCACTCACATCGTTGGCTATAGACCGGCTACAGTCGTTTGAATCACTTAGTCTGTTTAGCACTCTGTCCACGGATTCCCATTAAAATGAACGGCGTTGCGAATCAAATCAGTTCCCTCCAATAAAATATGGCTATTTATTGACTGCAGAATATCTGGCGGACGCGATTTCATCCCACGAAATCCAGTCGCAATTAAGCATCGATGCCATCTTAACGCTTCTACGTCCTCATCAATCATAAGAATCCGTTGAAAACTCATTAACTTGATTTATCGGTTTCTGGATGGGTTATGAATATCCATGCCTATGAAAGGAACATACATCGGTGACACCTTTTGAGGTATAGTATGTCTATATTGTAACCAAAATATCCCATCTTGAAAATAGAACTTACCCTTATCACTGACTTTGACACTTTAATATACCACTTCATTTCACATAAACTAGACATATACCCTTTCCTGTGGGATTCATTAGCTAGTTGCCACCGTGTATTCAAATGGAAATTCGTGGATAGGGGGCAAGCTACACTGATATAAAAGACTGGAGCTCGGCCTATACTTTCCGATTGGAATTATCTTGGCAGGAAATTCAAGATAATGAAATATGAACCACATATTTAGTTATGTTCTTTGAAAATTCAAATTGCGAAAAATCGGTGAATTTTTTTTTATACTCCCCTGTATTATTAAAAGTAAATGCAAAATGAGATTAGCACTCGGAAATACATACTATCTTGTATTAGTAATGACGCGATAAGATAAAATAATCAAATTAAATACTTGCACCGGTTAATTGCGTTTTCCGAGGTTTTAGCAATCAGTCAAACAAAGTTATATTCTCTTTGGCCAAATTTATGTACTTTAAAGCTCTTAAGTTGCTCAAGCTTGTAAGGTTGGTGCAAGTACTTTTCACTATTTTTAATTTTGTAAAAAATACAAAAATTACAATATCGTCCATGTTATTGACCCGACGATATTATTTTTTTTATATTTGGAAATACTGAAAAAAAAAAACCGCAGCAGAAGGGGCATATGAAAATCAGAAATCAAAAGTGGATGAAATTTCCACAATAAACTCGTAATAACATATCCAATATACCAAATGTGGTTATTTAACATTTCATGCACTGAAGAGATATTGAGTATTGAGTAGCTAACCCAAGACTTACTGACCCACTGAAAAAACATTTTCCAAAGAATACTATTACTTATAGGTTGTTTTTTGGCCTTTTGTTCTCTCGGTCAAAACACCCAAAGATGATGACAAATAGCATTGGAATTCCCACTGAATTCTCACATTGATTTGTCACCACAGCTTTGGAATTTTCATAGTTATTTCGAATTTTTGAATTGTCATGGGGGTTGATAATTCTTGGAATAGCCTATTTTTTACCACCCTTAATTATCGCCATTTTAAAGCTATGTCATCTGCACATTGATGTTGGGTGCACCATGATTCTAATGTAATTATGATGTTTATGGGATAGCTACCAAAACAATAATTTCAAATGCCCTTTAAAAGAAATACGTATGGTGGTGCCATTTAAGCATACACTCAATTGTGTCTGGGATGCTTGCATTTGAACCAGCTGCATGGTACACCCACGATTCTGTACACCCGTCCCCGGACCCTAAAAATTTTAGGGACCCTGATATTTGTGTAATGGTAATAAACTTCAGATTCCCACTAGTTTTAATGTCCTAGTACTCTTCTTTTATTACATGTAGTCCATTGGACACCACGTGTAATTACCGATAGTCCCCAGACACTGAGAATCAAACTTTAGTATCCACTAGACCCCTAATTTTTAAAACAATGTCCTAGGACTGTGAATTCACTGCATGGGACCTCACAACTAGTAACTCTTCTCCGGACCCTCAAAATTTAGGGACCTGAGAATTTTTTGTAAATGTCTTTAAAATTCACGTCCCACTACAATTCTTAAATGTCCTATGCCATCTTCTTTTTATTACCTATATCTCACATGACACCTGCTTGTTATTTCGATAGTCCCTAGACCTAAAATCAAAACTTTAGTGTCTATAGGACTCCTAAGTTCAAAACCTATGTTCCTATGACTGTGACCAAACTACGTCCCGACGTCCTCGAAAAAGCTAGGACTGTCTCGCTCGTGACACGGCTTAGCCCGTATACATGACCTTGATACCCAGATAGAAAGGATCTGAAGCTTAGTGTGTTTTTCCCCGCTTACCGGGCCGAGTGTTGAACATCTTTCGCTCCATGTTTGCCGAAGTCTATGTTATCATTGGTCACTGATATCGGTGCAAAAATAAATTGAAAATACCTTTTTTTATGTTCACGAACTGACAGATGTTTCAACAATACACCGGATGCTGTGCTATGTAAGAAGAATGTTCTTTATATCGATTTGTGTCGGCGTCTTAAACGACTTCACGTTTCCTTTTTATTTTTTTCTATGATTTATACCTTCATCTGAAGTGCAGGGTACAAGGGTGTAGCTCTTCTCGACGTCGTATATTATAATAAATACATTTTGACGTTGGGCGCAAGCTTATTATATATGTAACTCGTCAACTCACAAATGATATTGAGACCCTTTGAAAAGCGTCTTAAGGCAGCATTATCTGGGGGACCTTACTGCAGCATATGACACGTGTGGAACCAGGCCTTGACGCGCAAGCTCTCCGACATCCCTGATCCGTCACCTTGTACATTCATATGTAACATGCTGCAAACCGTAGCTTAGTTCTCAAGACCGTTGAGGGTAGAGCCATTACCACAGATCTGTACTGGGCTTAAAGAAAAGCAAGGGGGGGGGTGTTCAATTTGTATATCAGCGATTACCTCAGGAACATCTAGACAATATGGCTACTCCGACGATCTTGCCATTCTTCACTCGGACAGAAGCTTGATAGAAGTAGAAAGCACACTTACTGCAGATATGCCCTACTTGCAGCATATCTCAGACTCGGCGATGAAGCGGAGTGAAGCCCAGACCACCGCTACTGCCTTTCCACCAACACAAAGGTAGGCTCTCGCACTTCAAATCAACCTCAATGGATGAGTGCCTCTGCACATACAATCTACGCCAATCTATCGGGGAGTGAAGCTTGATCGCCGTTATCGGCAGCATCTCGAGTCAGAATGCGCAAGGGTCTCTTCGAGTAATAACCTCCTGTGCCCACTTGCTGGATCCTCAATGGGGTGTCAGCCCAACGACCTTACTCACCACCACCACCACCGAGCACTGGCCTACAGCGTTTGTTCTGATTATGCCAGCCCCATCATGGTGGCACACTCTCGGACACACAGAACCCCTGGACACATTACTCACGAGACCATGAGAACCTCATTACTGGCGGCCTTTGTCCCACCCATCTGAGTTCTAACCATTGCTTTAGGCCATTGCATCCTGCAGTGCTCGGAGAGAACACACCGCACAACTGGTTAAAAAAGGCTTTTTGGACAACCGCACCTGCTGCATATCACTGTCAAAGAATCGCACCATCTCGGCAGACATAGATGCGCTCCTCGTCGCTCCTATCTGTCGACAACCGCTTGGCTAAACTTCCCGCTCCCCATCAGTCATCTTACAGACATGGACCCTGCCTGGCTAGATAACTTCAATACCAGACCAACTTACTATTACACCTATGAAAGAACTCACACCTGGTAGCAACCTTCCACTCAAGCAATGGGTCACCTTAACTGGATGTCGCACAGGAGTCGGTCGTTTCAACAGGAATATGCACCGATGGGATGCGAAAAAATCGCCAGCTGCCAACGTGTTTTCCACACAGACTGCAGATCACGTTCTCAGTGAGTGCCCTATCTTTCGTCCACCGTTGGATATACTTCTCAAACCCAAACCATTCAACAGTGAGCTGGTTCCGTCGTCTACATCATATAATTTAGCTGCTGCCTCTGCCTCATACGCAAGTAAATTCGTGAAATTGATAACGGTCCTTATAAATTCCAAATTACCTAAACATGCCCTACAAATCTGCCTTCTTTTCTTCTCGTTGTTGCACACCATTTATCAATAATTTTTTATTTGCTACGTGTTCAAATACTATTGGTTAGCCTGGTAGTATCCAACTGTTTATCGCTTACAATGAATTTCAATCCCTCAGACTCTCCACCTCCATACGTGTAGTAGATAAAAACCCTACATTCAGGAAAGATTTTTGTCTTCAAAGGTTAACGTTTGTTTTTTGCTTCAATGTTTTGCTTTTGTTGTTTACAGAGATAAATAGGCAACGCAGAAGATTTTACTTGGTGTCTTTCGGACTTGTGGTTTCAAGAAACTGTTAATTTGCCGGAGAGACCTAAAATAAGTTTGGCAGATTTAGCCATACAATGCGAGAGACTGGACCCCGAGTAGATCATAACACATTATGCAAGACAATTCACACATACAATTTCAGATGGTAATCGATTTCTTCTCGACAAAACATTATCAGTTTTGAATAAAATGGTCTACTGTGTCCACAATAATTATAATTAATATCTTCAAAAAATTAAAGTACCATTGTTCAATCATAAGAGTCAGTTATTGAAAATCACCCCATATCAATGTCTCAAGTTCATGAAACATAATGCAATCTGCTCCGAGATTTTTGTTTTACATCTCAATTATTTTTTCACAAATATAGTTATACCATCGTCCATATTGCAAGAAAAGAAAAAACTAAAACTGAGTTTTCTGTACATAAATCGGAATTAACTCTAAAATTCAATATCGCGCTGCTGTTTTTTTCAAGCGGAATACACAACTTTCTAGGTTTCACCCTTTGCTCCCAGTTTTCGTTGTAGGTTAAAACCACTAATCTTGCTGAACCAAAATAAACTGTGGTGTTACAACACCAGCTACTTGAATTTCTAATTGGGAAATTGACTTTTTTTACTTAGCATTTTCTATTTTAACCCCATTCGTGATATTGTTTTTTATAATCCTCCAATATCTACACCTTCTATTGTTTTAAACAATAATTTGGTGTTAAATGTCTGTACTCAATTAAATTACGCTGAAGACCATGTTACTCTTTATACATGTAAGCGATGTATCTTTGTTGGCTCAAAATCGGCCAAACAGATTTTTAGGTCTCTCATGCAAATTAGGCGTAACTTCTTTCTCCAGAGTCCAAATGACACCAAATAAACGTTTTCCTTAAAACGTGTTTAACCTTCGTTTAACCCTCAGAAAAACAACATTTGAACAAAAACAATTTTTTACCAGTTTGTGCGGTGGGTGTTTTTCTCTCCGACTCACTGCAGGTGCAATTAACTATTTTAATTAGTTTTTAATTCTGAATGTAGGTGTTTTTTTTTTTTTTTTTTTTTTTTTAAAGTGTTTGATTGATTGATTGTTTTCGTTACCGAGCCTAACAGATTCCTGGGTTTGCTGAAATAAAAAAAATCCAGGGGAGAATACGAATTTAGGTATGAGTGGGTGTCTCCTACTTCATGTTTTGTGGCCAAAATTTATTTTTCAGTTTTATTGGTATAAGGTCATCCCAGAGAAGCACTTCCAACCTGTGAAATTGTCAGCGTCGTGTTGCCACCTGGGGCCCCACTGAAGATTGTACAGGGGTCAAATGTCAAATTGTTGATATTCGCTGATGTAGTGCACGTTAGTATCCATTGGTTACTGGTTCACGCCTTGGCTCATGCAGCTCTTCCGAATTATGATATGCCGTAGGATTTGTGTTGTGATCAATGTGATCAGTGGCTCGAACCAAAGTTAGCGTGAGCCAGTTGACCTCGCAACGGTCTTATTCTAACGTGCTCTGCATCAGCGAATGGTTGCAAAAACCATCACCAATGTGTTACTTTCATCGTAAGGATTCAGAAAAGGTATAGTTCGTCCTATCTGGGATGGATCGTTCAGGAGTTATAAGCAAAAAAGGTCAATATTTTGATCTACAGGGGTCAAAAATGCAAAGAATGCACAGATTTCGATGAAAATGGTCTCAAATTGATGTTTTTACCAATCCAATTCATATTCGGAATAGTTTGCCCATCCAGGGTACCCTCTTACCATGTCAACACCCTAATTTGACCTGCACGAATTTACATTCGAGTGTTACCAGGGTAACGAGAGATCCTAGATATGGCAAGCATGGATCGGTTTGGTCAAAGGATCAATTTTAGACCATTTTCATTCAAATCCATGCACTTTTTACATTTTGACCCCTGTAGGCCAAAACGTTCACCTTTGACCTTTTTGCTAATAACTCCTGAACGATCCATCCCAGATAGGGCAAAGTATATTTTTCATGAATCCTTATGACTAAAGGAACACACTGGTGAGGTTGTTCAGCGCAATATCATCAATTGACATTGGACCCCTGTACAAACTTCAAGGGCGATCTCAGGTGGAAATACGACACCGGCAATTTGACAACAAGTTCTTGATGTACTTAAACCTATAGATGAGGTGACAATGACATGTGACGTCAACGCCGGGCAACTAACAGAGCATCTGCAGGGCTTGTGCTTTTAAAATTCGCGCTATATCAGGCGTGATAATGTTATTGAATGCTGTAACTGTATGGGCATATTCTTCGCACCTCTAACATGTCAGTAGACCAGGTGCTAACTTATGTTTTTAAACATTGATATCACCTCATCTATAAAACTGAAATATCAATTTTGGTGCCCACGTACGAAGTAGTTGACTAAATCACTGACAACCGCCCCAAACTAAATGCATACCAGGGATAATACCAGCATCGTGAAGTCTGACCTTGTGAATCGGCATTAAAACTGTTGTTCCATGTTGTTTGTATCATTTTAAGCTCAAATCCGTGGCGCAAATAATGTCATTCAAGTCGTACGTTTTGGTGTCGTGTTGAATTATCGCATCATCGTATTGCTTATTTTCTGCGTCCGTACACTCCAAAAATGTTGAGTAAAAAAGGTCACAGCTCTTAATGTTGAGTAAAAATCTTAGTCAAAGTTGAGTAAACCTTACACAAAGCTGAGTATATTTTACCCAACAATGACTAAGATTTAGTCAACAATGAGTTGACTCAAGGTTTACTCAACTTTGACTAAGATTTTACTCACATTAAGAGCTGTGTCCTTTTTACTCAGCATGAGATAAATATTTTTTACAGTGTCATACCCATCGGTGTTTCAAGATTGTTATATTTTATCATTATCAATATCGAGATTTCCCGTCATGGTATCACCAACTTTTCAACTTTCATATTATAAAGACGTGAGATACATGTGCGGCCGTTGCTGAGCTGCGTGATGTGGTTGGTGCGGTTCAACTAAATTAACCATGAACATTCATACATATCAAAGGCTTCTGAACCATGTGTGTGCAATTTTTTTTGACATTGCATATCTCCAAATGCTATGCTAGACTGTGTTTCAAAGTCCATATCTCCAAAACGTCCCTAGAGTGTACAGAGAGTCACAACTGCACATGTACATCGCAGTCAGTTTCGAATAAGAGTAGGGTGTAAACTCCTGACTGTTCCCAATCTGCCCCAGTCTCAAAAGCGGGCCATATTAGGAGCATCCGTATCATGGATACACGCGGCCCCAGATCAGCTTACTCAATTGAATAAATCCTGACACCACCACAAGCCATTACCAATGACTTGTGGATACGCTAAGAAGAAGTAGGGGAAAATCTGACGATCACCGCAAAAAAAGTGAGATAGCGTTATTTTTCTTGTTAGATCTACGAGCAATGCAACGAGAGATTTAACATATCAGGTGTCTCTAAAAAATCGATAGTTCTGATTTTTACTCTGATGTAAAGATTTCAATCAAAAATATCTCCATCTGAAAGGATTACGCTGAGAAATGTTTCTTTGGTACAAAAATTGTGAAATTTCTAATTTCGTATAGGAGCAAATACAAAATTCAGCCTATTTTACATTGAAATATAAGCAAATCAAAATCACCTTTATTCTCTCTTTTAAGACATTTCTGTAGCATAATACAAGGTAAGCAATCTATTGAGTGTCTAATCTATATGAAATTACTATTATAACACAATATTGGGTGGCTCAAAATCTCTCGTTGCCACTTTAAGTCAAGGCAGGGGTCGCAGTTAAGGGACGTTAGGGAAGATAAGAGCAGCAGAGCTGAGAATAACAAGGTTCTATATCTGACATTTTGGTCATTTTGAGATATGGACGTTTAGGTCATTTTGAGATATGGACGTTTAAAGTTCACAAAAAACCAATATAAAACCAATAAATTTTACCGGAATTGGGCCCTTTAAACAAGTTTTCAAATCCTAAACAGGATTCTAGGTTTTAAAGTTAGCAAATGTATTTTTTCAAATTACTATCTCACAAAAACCCAAAATGTCAGTTAGAACCTTGTAATTCTCAACTCACGATGACATCATTCATTACTATATACCGGTAGGTCCCATGTCACTGGGGAAATAGCGGTAAAAACGCACAAACTTCAAAAACCGCTCAAAATCGCGGTAAATACGGAAAGGACACCTCAGCAATCTAAGGAAATCTTCGATGGTTTATGGATATGTTTGCGTATTCGGTAATTTTATTTTACGCCTTTTCCCAGTGATACGGGGTCTATCACTTCATCGTCACGGGACACTTCCCCATAAACCCATAAACTTGGCAAATACCTATGGGCGACCGATTGGGTCAAAAAGGGTATACACTCAATGCTTAACATGCTACGGTACCGCAAAATGCAAAAGAGTGTAAGAAATAAGAATAATATATTGGCTTTTATTAAAGCGCCATTTCAGCAAGATCACAGGAGGTTGCTCCATTATTTTTAGCTGCCGTCAGGAAATCGTCACAATCATTTCGCTTCATCCGGCGGCAGGCTGGCCAAGAGCACCAATCCTATCAAAGAAAGATAAGTAGTGCATTTTAAACTGAGCATGGTAGTGAAAAGGCTTACGGGCTAGTTTAAAAATACAATTGAGGTTAGCCGTTTAAAAAACGACATGAATATACGTGTGTAAATTAGGGGGAAAGGCACTATCAGTGATTTGCTAAATCAGAAATCGAAAAAAAATCAATAAAAATAATATTGTGCATGTCTGTAACAAGGATAGGTATCCTACCATAACCTACAATGATATGACCAGAAGCAACCTAATAAGGAGAAAGTCGGAGTTTTAGTCATAAGTGTCCGTCGGCACTTACTACAACACGTAATTCAATGGAGTTTTGTTCTTTGAACACTGCTGTTTTCTTCCTTTTCTGTCAATTCTCAGCTGGAAAAAGTACGTATGAGAATTCTACAGGCTTTATATTCTACATTCTTGTAAAGAGCTATTCCTCCCAATTTCAAATACTTTGACTCTTTCGGATAAATCGCGGATAGTGGGCCGGCAGTAAATGAAGTAAATGAATACCCATGTAGTATATGAAGAATTCAGGTAAATAAATAGGCCTGCAGTTGTGGTAAACGAAAACAAATAAGCTAATTGAATATGCGTCAGTTAAAAAAAAAATGAAGGCAGGTGAGATAAAAAATGAAGACAAGTGTGGTAAATGAACAACAGGTCAGGTAAATGAAGACACGTGTGGTAAATGAAAACGGTAAGGTAAATGAATACACGTGTGGTAACTGAAAACAGGCAGGTAAATGAATACACGTCATGTAAATGAATACAGGTCAGGTAAATGAATACACGTGTGGGAAATGAAAACATGTCAGCTAAATGAATACACGTCAGGAAAATGAATTACAGGTAGTTTGTAAAGAATACACGGGGGTAAATGAATACAGGTAAGGTAAATGAATACACGTGTGGTAAATGAAAAAAGGTCAGGTTAAATGATATACACGTGTGGTAAATGGAAACAGGTCAGGTCAAATGAATACACGTCTGTAAATGAATTAAGGTCAGGTAAATTAATACACGTGTGGTAAATGAAAACAGGTCAGGTAAATGAATACACGTGTGGTAAATGAAAACAGTCAGGTAAATGAATACACGTGTGGTAATTGAAAATGGTCAGGTAAATGAATACAGTGTTTAAATGAAAACGGGTAAGGTGGATGAATACACGTGTGGTGTAAATTAAAAACAAGGCTGCTGAATCTCAGGGTCACTAGTGACATAGGGTCCCTGGAATGGCAACACCCACTTCGAGATCGTCAAGGTTTAATTCTACGAGCCAGTTCTACACTAAACCGAGAGCTTCACAGCAGATTAAATCTTGTGTATTTTAACAAATGGCCCGAAGAAATGGACAATTCCTACTAAACAGTGTGTCAAGATCTAAGAAGAAATAGAAATCCGTTCCCGAGGTTTGTCTCTGATAGTTCTAGTGACGAAAAACATCAATTTGGAAAAAAAAAATCTGCGTTTTATACCGGAGCGAATCCTGGGAAAAGTGGTCCGAGATGCAAAATGTAACATGGAACAATCCAAGTCTTTCTATTTATAAGTAGCTAGCTCCTTTAAACAAGGACTAGCTTTGTAGTGTATAGCTGGTCGGTTATTGAAAGTCTATGTGCTGGTTCCACCCACATCAAAGGGGGCACTTTGCACGTGACTGAGTTTTGAATTTTGGGTTGACTTTATGTAGATTCATTTAAGGTTTAAAATGACACGTAAAATTTCTCCTGTTTTTGGTTTTGCTTTGAACTAACGATGACTCTTTGCACTCTCTGCTACACTTAATTTTCACATGGTAATTAAAGTGTCACTAGGTGCCCAACAGAGACTCAAAAGTAACAATTGACAGGTCTACATAGCTGCGATGGCAGCGACTCATGAGTCATGTACTTCAAGTTTGAAATGAGCTTTTGTTTTGTTTGTTAAAAAAAGGTAGGGTCGGGCCTAATTGCTAGGGTCAGTCAAGTTTTAACCCGCAATATCATTTTTTTTGGCCTAGCAGGAGTCTGGCATGGTAAACCAACAGGTGTGAACTTTCTGAGTAGTTAATCGTTTATGGCACACCAATTTGGTTATTCCAGATCGTTTCTAGTCCTACACACAGTTATCACTTTTGACATGTGCTTTGTGCAATCACTAGAGACTGGCATGGTAGCCGAAGTCAAGTCT
>JAMKCH010024762.1:0-29462 GCA_023653785.1 Ophioderma brevispina | reverse complement strand
GAGTGAAAATACATGATTATAGGGTGGAAAATGATATTTTTCAATTACTCAAAAAACATCACTAAACGCTCTGTGTAAAAAAATAGTCATTTCTCATCATGTAGAGCCCCAAACCGCATGGAAAGTAGATACTCCTAACCTTCATGTTTGTGGCAAAACTGAATTTTCACCCATTGCTATATGACGCCACTGAAGTAAGCCTAATGCTGGGCAGTTGGTCTCATTTGGTATCAATGAAAAGAGTAGGGATATGGCTATCAAGTGGTTACCCAAATTCAATGTCTGTGGTATTCCAACGCCATACTAGGCGTGTAGCTACTCCCCCGGGGGGTACTCCTTCCCCCCACCCACCACTCACTTGGGGAGCGTACCAAGTCAATTGCTGGGGCGGCAGAAGGGGGGGGGTTAGGTAAGCGGAAAAATCTTGAAGGAGTAAGTATTATTATTAAAATATCTAAGATATCTGTGAATACTAGTAGTCAAAGCACTTACTGCATGACTTAATTGTGGCAGTGAGCTGAACCCTGAAATATATGGTATTTTAAAGACTTTTTAAAACATTTGAATCATATGTGTTCGAACTTACCCCGCCCCATACTCGAAAATCAAACAAATATTTGATAACGTGACATACGCGCAATTAAACACGCCTTAATTTTGTCCCGTTCCGTAGTTTCCCTATCTTTTGTACGGCCGATCGGGTTGGTTCTTGGGTAGAGAAAAATGGCCGCCTTGCAATTTCCGGTTTCCTCACATCGGCGGCGATAGCCGATCAAGTGGGAGAGATCAGTGGTGAAAACCGATATTATTATTGCTTTTTTTAATAAAAAAAAATAATGAGTAGACAGGTTTTACTCAGGAATGAGGAAGCACAAGACATTAAACACATGAAGATTAAAGGCTGCATTTCGTCTTCTTCTTCTTATTCGTTGTCCAAACCAACTGTGGTTCTCAAAGATGATCCAGCCAGAGATTGGGACAAGTCTGGCTGCCTTCACTGATATTCCGCAAGGTCCTTGTTTGTTGCATTGTTGCTTCAGCAGTGGGCGGACCAAGAGTTGTTCCATTGTCTGTGGTGCTGTTCCACAAACCACAGGTAGGTGTCCTGATCTGCGTCCAGGTAGTCCCACTTCGGCAAGGAAAACTTAGATCGGCCAGTTCTGACGTTCTCAATCTATGGCATCGCCATTCAGCCAATTGAGGAGTCAGTAGCCAGGTGGGAGTGTCATCGGTTCAATACGATAGATGTTACTTCGGTGATGCAAGTCTTTCCTTTTCCACAAGGCGACTATATTTACTCCTTAGAGACTGTTTCAAGAGGTTGGCTGTGCTTAAGACTCTTCTCTAGATTTTAAGGAGGTTGGCAGCAGGTATCTGTACAGTCATAGGGTGCTTCACCTTGGATACTTGGCAGCTACGCTCTGCATGCTCGCTACGCTACCACGGACTGTCTGGTGGGGGCAATTCCTGCTAGGACGATGTATAAGTTCTCCAGTGGTGTTGCTGTGGACGGGAGGCATCCTCGTGATAAGCCGGCAGGAGGGCATTTAATGCTGGATCAGCTTCTTGGCATGGGTTGATCTTTCCCATACGGGCAGGCATACTCTGCCACATGAGTAAGCACAGGGGCAAGTGCCGTCGATATTAGGGTAAGGGGCGAGCACCCCCTCTGGTGCCAGTGAGTTTATTCCATATGTTATTTGCGTGAACACACTTCACCCCTCGCCCTGGCATTTCGTGATTTTCAGCACCTTTTTTTTATTCATGATCACTAGATATCCTTGAGAAAAGCTTATTCCCAAATTTGAGCTGATCCCTTCTTGCGGTTTTTTGTTAATGAGCATTGCTTGTTTCCAGCTGGTCCATAGGCTAATATATGCTGTAATTTCATGTCCGTTTTACGGACAGAAAATACAAAATGCGAATTTCTTACAGATGCGACCCGAATTTGCAGTAAGATTGGGCACAAGTGGATTATAGGATAATGGTTCAGATGATATAAAATCTCAACCATTTTTTGAGGTAATCTGGGGGGGGGGACGAGGCTGTGGATCACGACTGCCCCTTTAAGAACATATACTTACGTATTCACATAGTGCGGATAGTCGTGCATATCCTACTCGTGAGTGACTGACCAAGGGTCCAATCGTATTTAAGAAATGTTCTCATATCGTCTAGTTATTTTTCAAGTATGTATATTTACAAATTTTCGTCTTCGATCAGGTCGTGACTCTTGTTCGTGGAAAAGAACCAAGAGCATGTCCAATCTCATGGGCGATAGTCCCCAGCTTGAATAATAATAATAATAACAATAATAACATGAATCATAATACTAAATAATAATAATAAATAATAAAAGAAGACTTTAAAACAGCGCACAAATTACAACGCAGATGCGGCCTCTAGCGCCCAATACAATGTACTCATAAAAATTACTAGGAAATATAAAAAGAAGATATGCATAAAAATTCCCAATTAAGATTACGGCATTCATGCCCAGATTACCATAGCAAAATGGTACAATACAATTAAGTAAAAGAGGGGCCCAGCACCCAATAATACAAAAACATTTAAAAATCAGTACTGAATATAGACCCCGTAGTGACTGAACTTAAACACCATAACACATTATAATATGAAGGAGGCATTAATATATGCATATGATTAGAGATGACGGACAAAGTCAGCATCCATAATACTATCTGAAATGGTAGCCTTGACAGCTGTTTTGAATTGTCCAATGGTAGTTATGCCTCTGATGTCACCAGGCAGGCTGTTCCACAACGTAAGGTGCGGCAGCAGCGAAACGCCCTTTCTCCATACAGAACCCGTCCCGAGGAATTACCGGTTGGTATCAAGCAAGTTCTTTGGATTTAGATCGAAGGGGACGGCAGGAACAGACCGTTTGACAGATGTTAGATAAGTGGCTGAGTCATGGCAAACATTTGAAAACCTAGCAGCATATCTTCGACTGGATACGTTGGCAGACCGGCAGCCAATGCAGCTGGAAGAACAGGTGTTATTGACAACGACGCCTTACTTCTTACCAGACGTGCTGCTGCGTTTTGGAGTCTCTGAAGGCTTTGGATTTGCGTTTCTCGGGCAGACCATTGAGCAGGCTGTTGCAAGAGTCAAAATGCTGGATGTTACTAATGCATGAATCAACCTTCTCGGTGGATGCGGCATCCAATATCTTCTAATTTTACCAACTTGTATCTGCCCAGCCAGTCGCGTAGGATATGAGAGATGTGTGAATCCATTGGCAATATGGCTGTCGAATATCACACCCAAGTTACGAGCCTCTGGCACGAGTTCACCACGGAGTTGCCAATTGTCATAGACTGAAGACCGGAATTGGTTCTAAAACGGGAGGTTATGTGCAGCACCTCAGTTTTTCTCTTCGTTGAACTGAGTTTTTTGCACAGCCCAGTTTTTAATATCTTTGCCCACAAAGTTCAATGCGGCGCAACGCAGAGTCTCTTTCATATGGATGGAAGAGCGTATAAATCTGGGTAATCGTCCGCGAATTAGGTGGTCAATGTTTGGTGCTTCCATAGTATGTGTCACTTCGTGGAGCGCGGTAGAATTGAACACTGGACCTCCTGCCACAACAACACACTTTTGAGGAACTCCTCTCCGTATAAAGAGTTTATGTTGACATGATGCAGAGTCACCTATGACAACGCTTTGCGTCCGATGGACAAGTCGACCGGAACCAAGGAAAGGGCAACGTCCTGTATGCCGTAAACCCGATTCTCAGGCGCTGAAAAAGACTTCATGATCTATTAGTGTCGAAAAGCAATCGCTTAGGTCCAATAACATCACCTGCCTCCTGATTTCTTATCCAGACCTTGAAGATTTCGTTTGTAGCACGAAAGCAACGCAGTTTTCCGTGGAATGTTTACTGCGTAGGGCAACTGCGGCGTCAGCAATGTAAGGTTGTTACTAATGAAATAGTTTTGAACTTGATTAGGCACACCACACATCTCAACACTTTCCAAGGAATTGCAGTTGGACCGACGGTATTCTTATAAACACATTCTTGTCAAAGTCGCTTTCTTCAGCAGTGGTGTTACATGCGCTTTTAAAGCTAGATGGTACAATTTCCTTAGCCAAAGAGAGGTTTGACTATCGAGTACCAGTCGCAGAGACTGCAACAATTTTTTTGAGACAGTTCAGTGGGAATGGGATCTAGAGACAGCTTTTCGTTGAGATTCCCATGATGACCTTTCGGATCTCGTCTTCAGATAACTCCCGGAATTTCGAAAAAGTGCTGTCAACAACTAGCTTGTGTTCGATATATGCATCCTGTGGCACAGAGGCAATCGAGAGCACAGCGAATAGTCTTAATCTTGTCATCAAAGCATGTTGCCACAATCGTCGGCTAACTTTTCACCTGGAGTCGTGATTTGGAGATGAGGCTCCACTAATCCTGTGGAACAGAGGAATCGAGAGCACAGCGAATAGTCTTAATCTTGTCATCAAAGAATGGTTTGCAAAATCTTCGGCTCCTTTTCTCGGAGTCTGGTGATTTTGGTAGAGGAGGCTCACGAGTAGGAGTACAGAGACTGTCGACCACGCTAAACATTGCTTTACTTAGCTTCGCTTGAGGCGTCTCGAACATATTCTTAGAATATTTGCATCATCCAGCGTAGCCTTCCTATCAACCTCGAGCCCAGATTTGACAAATTTGCTTGTCAGAATTGCGCTTCTTTGCTTTGCTAACCCGAAGGTCATCCGTATAACATGTGAGTTTCCGTCTCACAGTGCACAGTTTTTTTCAAGAATGGGAGCTGCTTGTCAAGAGCTGTCTCAAGACATTTTCGTATTTACTTACAGATTCCATCAAGTCGAGCAGCAGGATCATTGTAGAGGGGTGATGATTCAATATCACACTTAAAGTCGATGATACTAATCTCCCTTGTCTTGCTATATCGAAAGTTTTTCTTGGTGCACGAGGGTGCCCTAAGGTTGAGGTGACCATTTTATGGCGTGGTGATCTGACTGCATCCCTTTAATGACTTCCAACAGGACTGAATGATTTTGGAGGCTTTGCGATTGATCATAAGGTCGGAGAATGTGCCATCTTGTGTGCGTTTTTTTGACATACATGCTGTAAGTACAACCGCTAGCAAACTGATCTTTTGAATTGCCTAACAAATGGTCTCAGCATCGTCCACATGAACATTTAGGTCACCAATGACCACTTTCCCGCGGACAGATGATATTGTCTCCAGGAAACTGCCAAAGTCATTTAAGAACATTGATTTTGGTGAACCGTTATCGGTGGACGGGGTTGGGCGGTTAGATGTTATACAGACGCACAGTTGAAGACCCTTTGGAAATATTTGCATCCATGTACTTCGAACTTTGATAGGTGGATGTTTCATTGACTGCAACTTGGGTATCTTTTTTTATAATCATGACAAACTCTCCGCCACCCTTTCCAGACAGTCTGTGTGATTGAAACAAATCAAAGTTCGGGAGGTTGCGGGATATTTCAGCCAAGCGGCAATCTCCTTTTCAGTACCATGACAACCAGATTTCCTGAACGGAGCCATTATATCACTTCTTGTCAATCATAAAATCGACATAAATAGTTTGCTAATAGTGATAGAGCGTGAGTTCCAGCTACCAACGGTATTTATTTTCGAATTCTAATGTTAATTTCTTAATTTATCAATTGTCTCTAAATAAGATTGCCTTTGTTTATTGTGATTAATACTAATAATAAAATTTGAAGTAGAAAACGAGATGCCATGTGTTAATGAATTTTGAAGAGAGCCTATTAATGGATCGGTCAGAGTAATGTATAAAACGTGTTGCAAGTCATTGGTGATGCTGTTGCAGTATTGTATCAGCTAGCAACTAGATCCAGGACCGCGTGTATCCAAGGTACGGATGCTCCTAACATGGCCCGCTTTTGAGGCTGGGGGATTGGGACATCCAGGTGTTTTCTTATTCTAATCTGGTTGCTATGTACAACAATGTACAGTTGTGGCTCTTTATACACGGGGCCGACGCGATGGTTTAACGTCCCCTTCAAAGGACGGGATGCTTTCATGATTAACATGACCAATTCCAAGTGAACCAATTATGTTTTTAATGAAAAGCTGGTATACAGAAAAAATCCAGGATTGAGTACCCGGATAAATTCCAGCAAGTGTCCCCACCGGGATTCGACCCCGAGAATTTGTGATAAATTTGCGCCACAGGCAAGCACCCTAACCACTATGTCACACTCTTCGACGAAGGTTTGGCACAGTTAATAATTGAAAGATAAGCAAGGCTTGACATTGTTTATTATTATAAACAATTAAAAATATTTTTACAACTTCTACTGACTAGGATTAGGTATGTTTCCGCCTCGAAATATTCCAATACAAATGCGCTATTTTGAATAGGAAAACAGTAATTCAGAAAGTAACTAGCTGTGCACCTGACCCAAAGAATACCACCGCAGAATTTGAACTCGAAGGGAGTGTTCTACTGACTATTTTTACAACTTTATTGTTATACGTGTCATTAAAGGTCCCAGAAATGCAAATAGAATTGATGTGGTTTGTGTCAAGTCTACAAGCATTCAATATTTGGGTTAGTGATGACATCATTAGTGACTATTGATTTTTCAGAGAGTAATAGAAAATTCCAGGTGACTGGTGTGAATCTATTCATGGCAATGATGTCATTGGTAGTGTATTCTTTTTTGTGGCCCTGTTTATTGGAATGGAATGCCCCGTAAAGATTTGGACTAGGTTTATCACCTCATTTCCTGGGACCTTTAAAACCAATTCTGTTTTTAATCAATAGCTGGTATACAGATCAAATCCAGAAATGAGTACCCAGCAAGTGTCCCCCACCGGGAATTTGTGATAAATTGCACCTCAGGCAAGCACCCTAACTACTAGGCCACGCTCTCACACGAAGGTACGAAGGTTTGGCACAATTAATTATTGAAAGCAATATGTATTATTATACACAATAAAATATTTTGCTTGTTGTTATGCGTGTCATTAAAACATCTGAAATATGTTTTGTAGGCTTTTAAAGTTAACAAAATAATCTGCACTTTAAAGTTCAAATTTTGTGGCTATAATAACACAAAACTAGTCGTTCGTAATTTTGATTATGTTCAAATATATGAATATTCAATATACTACTATGAAACCGATTTGTGCACACCTATAATAGATTTAAAAATAAGTGAGACCTCATTGAAAGTATTAGGTCTGTCCATTCACCGTGAGAGGTAAGGGGAATTATTTTAATGGCCACAGGTAAAAACGTTTATGTACAGGATAAGGCATTAGTGGAGTGCATTCGGGGATATAATTGCATGCTTGGAGGCATTAATAAATTAACATATGCATTACCGGGGCCACTGTGAGCACGAGCGCTTTAGCGCGAGTGCTCATAGTGGCTCCGCTTATCCATATATTACTTTATTAATGCCTCCAAGCATGCAATTATATCCCCGAATGCACTCCACTAATGCCTTATCTGTCATAAACCACATGAGCATTATTTTATACACCATCAAAACATAAATACAATATTAATAACTCTTTTCCTGATATATTTTGGATAACTTTTACAAATTTATAACTAGAAATATCGTAGTTCTACGAACTTTCCACAACACTGGGTTGACTGGCATAAAGCAGCAAGCATTGGGGGAGAAGGTGGGAAAAGTTATACAATGTAGTATATTGATTGAAACTTCGATGAGTTACCAGCTTAATAATAGGTTAGCTTTTGACATAATTGCCATGATTACAATTGAACGTAGCGTTTACACATTAGTCAATACTTACTTCACCAATCGGATTTGGATGAATAAGCGCAGTCGATTTGCATGCCGATAATTATTCATTAAGTTCTTGATGTATCGCATCTATTTGTATAGGTCAAATCGGGGTTATTAACACCGCAGATTTTAAAATAGACAATTGTAGGACCTACTGCCGTTAAAGTTTGCATGTTTTTTAACACCATAGAAATAAGATTTCTATTTTAAGGTATAGACTCTGTAGTGAATGTCAATCTGATTCTTTCCCCGTTCGTAAAGCCACATAACCTGGGAGGTTGTGGTAATGAACGTTGTATTATTGCATTGCCATGGCAAGTGAACTGTTCAAGCGCTTTCACTCGAGGGGGAAGTAAAAGCATGCGTGCTGGCGTGCATTATTAAATTCTATTGTTTAATAATGCACGCTTGATAATGTACCCCCTGATAATTCACGCATGCATATTTAAATCGTGTCATAATGCACGCATGCATATTTAAATCGTGTCATAATGCACGCATGCATATTTAAATCGTGTCATAATGCACGCATGCATATTCATATTTGAGGTAAGCGTGCATTCGCGAATATAATTTTACTCGAAAACAAAGAAAAACCACTCGAAAATAATGTTCTAGTGGTTTATGGTACTCATACAATGTGTAGTAGTATGGCAAGTAAATAAATGTTGACCTAAAATACATTATTTCACATCTAAGATAGCTTGGATGTTTCAATTGAAGTGTCAGGATGAAAGCACCAGCAATTATTTCATTAAACGTTTTATATGAACATAACCTTGTTTTAAGACATTAGCGCGAAGCTGGTTTGACATCCCCGCCAACCATGCATAGGTCCTTCTATCATTAACAGGCTATTGTTTGTAGAACTAAATGCATCAGTTTTCAGTAAGCCGATTACGTACAGTAACTTTGTACCATGGACACAATATGTTTTGTAATGGCAACAAAGGCATAGTCTCCGCATGGCCGGGGATTGAACCCCACATTAATATCGCCCCATCGAAATATGCAAGGAGTCTCACTTAATTTGAAATCTACATGTACTATGGCGACTGATACGCCAACTGAGGAATGCACAATTCAGTAAGAAAAGGCCAACGCTCATGCTATCGGCTAATTTTATAGTGCAATATGAACATCACTTTCATTACAAAGCGTACTGAAAATGTATGTCAATTTTGAACATCCCAGAAGGGTTATTTCCCGTCCAATTTTGCATCATAACGATCGTAGTTTTTCTACAAACAATTTGGGCAAACTTCCTTTAGTGGAGCGGTTTGGGCTGAAAAATTGTCGACAAACCCCTCCCCACGTACAACAAAACGCAACCACATTCTATCAAGATAGTAAGAAATAATTTTAAAAAATGATGGTTGTGTCAAAAAGTTTGTTGGCATGGTGTTTTTTTGGTCCAAAAAATCAAGTCCCTTTCTCTCCAACTCAGTCTGCTACATTTTAAGAATAACTATTAAAGGATAGCAGTAGAATGTGCTATCCGAACACATCGAAAAATCATCCGTGTATTAAAGACAAGGCAGTACTTTTTAACGATTCTGTATTTTCTATAAGTGCGTATCAAATTCCCGACATGATATAAAAAAAAGCCTTTCCCGTGAATATCGCAGATTTTCAGCGAGATATTTTGCACCATGATCACTATATGTTTTGACCTCAAACAACAAACAGTATTGATCTTTGTATTATCTGTACTGGTGATAAACCACAATCAGCTGTTCGTGTAGATTTTGAGACGCGTCGCTGTATGCTATTTGCGGGAGCGTATGACAAATTTTCCAATTTTAAAAAAACAAAAATACTTTCATTTTTTTCTCTATTTGGTTTTTTTTTTTTTTTACTTTTAAAGTTGTTATAATGGAATTGTACACACTTATTCCCTGATTTATAAGTTAAAAACTGCATTTCCACATTTTTTTTTTCGATTCTCCTCGCAGTATCGATGCTACTACACCCTCCAAAAAACTTAAGTTTCTACAAGATCCACACGACGAAATGATTCATCACTCTCCAACCAAAAATAAAATACCACAACCATATTCCAATCATAATAATTTATAAGCTTCCTAGAAATGCAAGAATTTTAATGATTTATGCAATCAGTCCTCCCCCAAAATGGCAAAGGTCCCTTTATGATTAAAGGTTCCCTTTGCCATGTTTAAGGTCCGGGTTGTAAATTAAAAGTTTTCTTAACGGTTGTGGTGCCTGTTATGAAGGACCAAGCACTGTTAACCATCGCATTACGATTGTCCGTCGTTAGTATCATGTTGGTTTCGCAACGCTGCGACACATTTTTTTTCTTCTTTCTTCACCCCCCCCCCCCCCCCCCCCCCCCCCCCCCCCCCCCCCCCCCCCCCCCCCCCCCGCCTTCAAGAATTTGTAGGCGACGGTGAAAAATTTGGGTTCAAGCGGCTTAGCGCCGCGAGTCCGAAAAATTTTTTTTGGTGCGCAAAAGTCCGCTTCTGGCAAATCCTCACCCAACGCATATTCCTGGCTACGGGCCTGTTTGCAATGAACATTTGTGAGACCTTCGCATTGTAATATTTAAAGTTTTATTGATGGGGTAATCAAATGTGTATCTTTCAGGAATCCCTTTTATTGCCATTTATCTTTGTGCAAACGTTAATGTCTTGAAGCTATATTGTGTACGTATTGAACATATCTTGTTTGGGTTTTTTTTAGTTGAGCACACGTGAATGAATAAAGCAAATTGAGAGACGTAAAAGAAACTGTTAAATGTTGCAACGATGTTAATAAATGATGAAAATTGAAAGGATTTTTAACCTTGTTTAATGTTTATTTTTGGTCGTGCATGTGTAAACTCAATGCTCCACAGACCTTCTAATAAATGGTACAATCGAAAACCGATTGTTTTCAATATTATTACTCAACATAAGTAGCGTTTGGGGTGCATCACATAGAGAAAAAGACCAGGTTTCAAATACCTTTTGTTTCAGCTCATTCGCTTGTTTCAATAGAGAGATAATACAAGTTTACGGCGGAACACAAAAATCGAGTTTGTACCACTCTGGTATCCATGAAACGCAAGTTTGGTATTTGCTTATAATTCAATTTTTTTGACTTCAACGGTTAGTATGCACAAAGATAGTGCAATATGTTCAACACCATTTCGTTGGATTTGGAGTGTTTATTTTGGTTCAATATATTATTTGGCATGGTTTTAACAGATACCCAAATTATTTGTTTTTGTTTATTTTTGTGAAAAGAAAATATTTATCATTGAGAAGTTAGTGGGGGACTCTTAGAGCTTCAAGACAGAATGCGCGAAATTTACAACTCCTTCCTATGCATGAAAGTGGCGATAAAATTGATTTGGTGTGTCGCACTAAATTGACTATATAGCTGAATCATGACAAAAGGAAATAAGATGAAACAAACACTATTGAAAATATCCGGCTGATCTCTGAATGGACTTATTTTGAAATTAGATTTAACCAATTGGTTCTGTTGTATCACTTTTTTTGGAGACAGGCTGTATATAGTAGCATGGAGAAATACCAAGTTAAGGCGGATGAGACGACTGAATATGGCGTCAAATTGGAAATCATGGTTCAGAACAGTCCCATAACATTTGTATTACACCAATTGGGACATTGTATTTATTTTAGAAGCTAAATCAAATACATTTTTGACTTTCCAGCATGGGTTGTACAGGTGGCCGAGTCATCTTCATCTAATATTTTATTGTCTCAGTTATGCTCGGGTTTATGCTGCAGGTTATCGAAATTCAGTGAGATATGAATGGGCTTTTAGTCAGCTCGATACTGCTCTATCAGTAGTATCTTAAATCAGCATTGCTGAAATTACTGTAAAAAATGTTGGTTTTGAAATATCTAAGCCATGTACGGCATCAGTTCCATGTACACGTATAAGAATGTAGGTCGTTGATTGACTTTGTTTCTTCTGAAAACGCGGTAAATTAAATAGGAAATAGTTAAGCATAGGTACGGATTTTGGTCAAGGTCAAAGTTACCAAACCAAACTTTCTGTCATGACTTTGTTAGTACGCGGAGCAGCGCGTAATTATGATCTTTCTTGGCGTTTCTTTCTCTTTTTCCTCTTCTTTTTCACAATTGCTTCTCTCCCCAACATGCTTCATCGAATTTAAACCCAACTTGTGTCAAACGGCATCTGTGGGTGACTGGCTACACAAGTTTTACATGGTGGTCCCCATTGACCTTTGACCGACCACAGGGGTCATATGTAAAATACCTACAGGATTACGCCAATTTCAACTAAACTGTTTCGAGGCACCCACTGGACCCTTACCTCATATCGGGTATTAAGGATAAGAAGTTCAAAGGCATTAAGGGGGTCATTTACGGTCTGAAAGCAAAAAATTGGGAAAAATATTCAAAAATCGCTGTTCTTACAAATTAACATAGTATAGTGAGTCGTTTGAGCACAGCAGTGCTACCAACCAGGGGTCGTTGGGTTGTCCACAGTTTTGGGCGGCCAAAGGTCATTAAGGGGTCACTTTCGGTCAGAAACTAAAAATATTAAACAATATTCATTTTTTTATCTCAATGTAAAGATAGGAGAGTTAACATAACCTTCAGCATAGCATTAATGTTAATTTAACCACATGTGAAGGATGTCATAAGACAACCCACCCCAACACAGCAATAAATTCGAAATTTGTGATTTGGACTGCAAATTAGGGGCAAACATGTTTTCAAAGCACGCGAAAATGCCAAAAAGACGGAAAATTCCAAGAGCCTTGCGCTTAATACATCAAACTTGTTGAAAACTTATTTTATGTTGGAATCTACTCTAGAGACCCAAATTACATATAAACAAAACCTGTAGTTTTAGAAATCTGTATTTTTTACGGGTGGTTGTAAATACACGTCATTTTCCATACAGTTGTACAGTAAACGGTTTATTAACGTCCGCGGTGAAATTGTTTGTTTTCAGCAAATAGGGGTTAATATTTTTAATGTATTGTAACTGTTTACTTATGTATGTATGTATGTGGACTATATATCAGCAAAATAAAATTGCTTTGGTTCTTTGATTTAAAAAAAATATTCTCAGAAAATGGACTTCCGTTAGTGCCCGGGGGTATACATGGGACTCCCACGAATGAACTCATTAATGGCTTGGCCGATTTTTAATTTTTTTGGACATGAAGACGCGATTTAAAAGTCGACAATTACAAAACAAAAATCAGCGAAAAAATCTCACGCATAAAGCGGCCAGCGCAAAAATAAATTTTGGGGTCCGTAGGAACCCCCGGGTAACTTAAGTGTTTAAATGGGTGGATATGGGGAGTAACAAGAGACAGTTTAATTCAATAAAAAGTAAAAAGAAATGACTCTACTTACACTCACACACCCGCTAGCGATGGAGATCTCTTGCTGTCCTCCTAATGTCCCCACAAGGAGTAGCACTAAAATGAAATTATCAATAATATCAATGTGAGGGACGTCAAAATGACCGCTTCACCAAATTCACCATATTCGGAAACATAACCCATGATCTCAACTTTGAAATGACACCATCTTGTTTTGGTGGTAAGGCTGTATTTTCCTACTCTTGTATTTTGTAGAATAGCTTCCAGCTGTCAAAATGTCTTTTATTGCGCGGGAGCCGCGGGGATATAGATGTGGATAACTTGACGAAATGGAGTTTTGCGGTATTGAAATGGAGAGCCTTGGTCATAATCAATCTTCATGACAATTGAAATTGATGAACAGTGCCTAAAATACGTGATTGTTGTGATGAACATGGCATAATATTTATCAAACACCAAAAATAGTTTTTGGGTAAGGTAAAAGTTGATAACAATGTGAGATAGATTGTATTTTCAGTGTTTTTAGATTATTTATATTGGATCTGGACAAGATGTTTTTCCACGTGTTTAAGTGGGGTCAAATATCAGGCCAGTGGGGCGGAAGTGCGAAGTCTGTGATATCATTGCATATCAGAAATATTGACAATTTCTGCATCTGACCTCAGTTACGATGGTGGAGTCGACTATTTAGGTACTACATTAAACTTGACAAAATTATATGAACTGAGTTAAGTTACATACCATATACCACATTTTTAATAAAAGTCAACAACACTAGCATTGTTTTGTTTGGCAAATTTATTTTCTCTCAATTCTTGGCTTTTTTGATTTTTTTTAATATTCGCCTTGCGCGCGGGCATACATTGGTGCCCACACCAACATGTTTCTTGTTGAATTTGTATTATTTCCTTCATATTGCATTGTTTATTTCAGCCTTACCATGTCCTTGGCATCGCTCATACCATTTTTCACTCGCTCTCTCTTGCTTTTTTTCCGGGGGGTTCTACTAATAGCGGTTTTCGCCTGCCAAGCCGGGTGACCGCGTAGTATATATAAATACACCAAACCTCACACCTGAAGTGTTTTCATTCATTATCTGTTGATCACATATTTGACATTGGCCACCATCTTTTCCCTCCCCGCCACTATTTTGAACCACAAAAACCTCGAACCATTGAACCGGCGCGAGGGTTATTTATATTCTCGAGGGCGCCACTTGTGTGGAATCATGCTCGGGTATAATAGACCCTATTAGGGGTGAGCAGGCATGTTGGTCGGATCACCTGGGGGGGCAAAGAGGCATTTATACCACCAGGGCTACCTCATACAGAAATACACAAAAAATTGTAGGAGGCCATTCTTGTAGGGGTAGCTAGCGAGCTAGGGGCTCGCAAGAGATATTACAGGGGTCGAAATTGAAAAGTGGTCCAATGTTGTTGAAATACATACCAATTTGTTCGTTGATCACAAGGATTAAAAAAATGTATGTTGTACTTCTCCGACTTACCCCTAGGAGTTATAAGCTGAAAAACCGTTATTATAGGTCAAAGGTTAAATTTAAGCTTCTACAGGGGTCAAATACTAAAAACTGCTTCAGTTTCAGTGGAAATGGTCTCATATTGTTTGTAATGTTCTCACAATTTAAAATAAGGAATAGTTTCGACCATCTGCCAATGTGAAATAACAAGTACGCACCTCATTAGTACTACCCTATACCCTATTAGGGCTGGGGTTAATTTTGGGGGTAATTGGTTAACTATACATTGTAATTTAAAACTATACCTTATTTTACTTGTAATTACATTACAACATAATATGAGACCATTTCCATGAAATTGAAGCGTTTTTGTATTTGACCCTGTAGAACTAAATTAACCTGACCTTATAATAAACGGTTGTCGGCTTATAACTCCTATTAGGGGTAGCGGCGATAGTAAAAATATACATTTTTTTAATCCTTGTGATCATACGAACAAAATTGGTATATGTAATTCAACACATTGGACCACTTTTCAATTTTGACCCCTGGAAACTCTTGGAGCCCTAGCTCGCTTTATAGTACCCCTACAGATGGCCATCATACATTTTTGTGTACGGTTCATAGTGTTAGGCACCCTGTATCAGTGCCTCTTGCCCACCCAGGTGATACAAATAAGCTACTTTTGATGGTCTGGATCATCCACTAAATGCAATATCACGTCACACTTGGCGATTAACATAAACTTCCCTTGCCCTACGGTGGAAACACCAAGTGTAAAAGACTCAGCTGTAGAACTGAGCATCTATAGAATTCCAATCACAGTGTGGATGTAAGAGTCATGTAATATGGCTCTCTTGCCCAAATAAAGGTCACTAGTTTGATTGGGAAAACGTTAAGCGCGAGAGTGGGCGTCTAACGAATTTTCCAGGAGAATTCTTGAAGCAATACACATAAGAACAAAAACCCAACTTGAATCGCGACAAAGGACTGGATTTAGATCCTATTTGGGATAATATCCTCACTGAAAAGCTGATTCAGAGATTTTTGAAATAGATTTTTGTGTATTATTACAAATAGTCAATTGAACTAAAGATAGTCAGCGTAAATAAGTTCCAATTCCAACGTTTGAGGAAATCTGATTTTTCGTTTCCATGCAGTAAACATTTACGCACCGTATAACAGTGAAATAGGCTACCGTGTATAACAAAAATTCCGATCCGGAAATTCCTAACAGAAGGTGTGATTTTTTATAGGAAGGACTTCGATTGAGCGTAGCTATTTCAACAGTGATAGTATATGGACAAGCATATTGTTTTTTTATACATGCAAAAAAAAAAACACAATTGTGTGAAAATGGAGGGCGCTCTCCTCGGGAAATCTCTGAGTCAGTCAATCCTAGCTCTGCTTTGATCCAACGCCACATGGATTATTTGTATATCTTGGTATTGTATAGTGGCATTACTTAGTAATATAATCATGACCTCCATTACCTGTTCGTTGGTCACCGGAGCGTTGAACAGTATTGCTATACGAATCAATCCAGATTGGTTTTCATTATAAGATTCGCTCGTTTACATCTGCACGCAGAGCATAACATTGCAATCTGAGCTCAACCTCCTGAAGTTACTGAATTTAGTACAGAGTTATTAAGGAACTTAGGCCCGAACCACGTGTTTATACATTTAAACCTTCAAACTGGAGAAATCTTCCCATCGTCTTTGAAGAAGTAGACGTAGTCTTCTTCTGTTGTCTGCCAACCAAGTCCCACGGTGTGTACTTTCCCAGTCTCCATGGCGTCAACGATCACTTGTCTCTCCGAGTCTGGAAAGTAACCAATTGGTTATTTAGTCATCCCTTTTCACTGAAAAATAACATATATATGGTATGACTTCCTTTGCATTTAGAAATGTGATACATAACAACATGCAGTACTCTACACGGCGGCCCGGAAAGTATTTTCCACGGTGTAGTCGGTGTCACAGACGGCGAAATATAGATCACTTGTACTCGGGGGGGGGGGCGTGAGAGACTAGCATTATCAGTCCGCCATGGAGAACCGTATGTAAATGGAACTAAATCTCAAATATCTCCGGAAACCAAAGGGATTCTATGGATGTTTTGCAACAAGAGGGTCTTACTATGTTTTGTTTTTGGAATATGTTCGCGAATGGCATCCTAGATAGGCGTTCAATATGGCTTGTAAATGCAAGTCTGTAAATGCCAGTAATTTATTTCACGCTATAGGCTAAATAATATTTTTTAGTGGTGTTGGTTAGTTGGATTAGCATTCCAAAAATCCAATAAGGCTATCATAAGTGTCATTGAGTCGTTATTCATCAAATATCTCAATATGGATACCAATGGACGCCTAGGACCTACCAGAACAAAGAGGCACATATCTCTAGACTACTTATGATTGGGATTTTTCACCGCTTAGTAGGGGCCATTTCCAGCCATATTTGGACACCCAATCTTGGATGGCATGTTACATGCATCCATTCTCTATTACCTAGTGATATGTAAATTGATCTGACTGATACACAAACATTGCAATACTAGTTGACACCTTATTAATTAGCGCCATTTTAGATTATCGGAATCCACATCTTTGGATGCTATATACGACGTATAATGAAGCAATTTTATAATCACAACCTTTTGGAAAAATATTTCTTATTGGTTTTACTTACTATTTTGACTACAAAACCCCAGAATAGATACCAAATTACCCAACTGCAAATCAAAAGTTATAATCACGATCAGACTCTTTAATTGTATGGCGGCCCATATTGCATTAATTATCGTTTGGTTACCGAATCATATGTGTTGAAATTTAACTACTTAAGTTCTCCAGGCAGACAGGTATGAATATAGTTTTAATCTTTTCCTGAGATTGGCCACGCATACATGTTTTTTTGAAAAAAACCCTCCTGGCGCTTTGGCCGGACTCGAACCTGCAAACCTCCGTGTTACTAGTGACGGCGCTCTTAGCATAGCTAACAAGCCAACGTTCGTAGAGGAGCGATAGAGGTTTTTAGGTCCGCAAGGTGCCATCTCGCTTTCCTACGGATAGCATCATAACGGTATCTTTTACATATACGATTTTATATTTGGTTTTGGACATTTTAACTACTTTAAGTTCTCCAGGCAACCAGGATGAATATTTTTTATAGTTTCCTGGAGAGACCAGCGAATACATTGTTTGAAAAAAATGTGCGCTTGGCCGAACTCGAACCGGCAACACTATTGTATTACTAGTTATTTTATGGAAAGAAGACAATTCCACTTTTTCACGGAGTGAAAAAATCGCCGATGGGAAGAACAAATTTTGGGTACCATGACCACCTCCTTAGGCCAAAGAATTTTTTTAATTTAAATGGCCGATGAATAATTTGCCTCAGACTTGACGGAAATCGGAGCATTCTTTCAGGGGGGGTGGGAACATTTCGATTGTAACGGGCTGAGCCCGAGCCGGGTATGGCAAGCCATAAGGCCATAACGTATTGGCGCAACGCGTTGCGCAGAAAGTAGCAACCACGTTGCGACATCGGCAACGCGTGCGATATTCGGACAACGCGTTACGATATTTCGGCAAACGCGTGCAGTGTAGGCAATCAAAATTCATTTGAATTTCTGGACGTCGTATTTCGGAAAAATGACCACAACGGTTGCTAGATACTTTGCAACGCGTTGCAAATCCTTCACAACGCGTTGCGAGCTTAACCAACGCGTTGCAAGCTCACAAAGCGTTGCGAAGGACCACAAGCCATAAGGGCATAACGTATTGACACGCAACGCGTTGTGAGAAAGTCACAACGCGTTGCGACATTTAGGCAACACATTGCGACGTCGGCCAATCTAATTCATGAATTTCTGTGAGCGTATTTCCAAAATATAAAGATCACAACGCGTTGCGACATCACAACGCGTTGCAACCCTTCGCAACGCGTGGCGGCCAATACGTTGCCTTCACAACGCGTTGTGAATTAGTTTACAACGCGTTGTGAAGCTCGCAACGCGTTGTGAAGGCTTGCAACGCGTTGTGAAGGCCATTCGGGTCATAACGTATTGCCGCAACGCGTTGTGATCTATTTTTGAAATACTTCATAGAAATTCAGATTTTTGCTTGGCCGTGGCCGCAACGCGTTGCCGAAATGTCGCAAAGCGTTGCTACTTTCTCCACAAAACGCGTTGCGGCCAGGCAATAAGTTATGACCCTTATTGCTTGTGAACCTTCGCAACGCGTTGTGAGGTTCGCAACGCGTTGTGAAGGCTTGCAACGCGTTGTGAGTTCCACAACGCGTTGCTGACTTACTTTGCAACGCGTGTGGGTCTAATTTTGAAAAATTACGTCACAGGAAAATTCTCATTCTAATGGCCGAGCGCCTCAACGCGTTGATACTTTCTCGCAACGGTTGCCGAAATGTCGCAAACGCGGTGCGGCAATACGTTATGGGCCTTTATGGCTTGCATAAACCGGGCGGGCAACACCAACACTTCTATCCTGACCTTTTGCGCATGCGTTGTACGACCTCGTGGAACACAAGTGCCAGGCCCCGATGAATATTTGATTATCGTGCGCCCGCGGGCATAGGTCTGTCAATGCACAAAATGGGATATTAAATTACTCAAATAAAAAAGTTTAAAACACACTACTGCCCAAGTTCCTACAAATATGTCAGGGCCAGTGGCCTGGTGGCAGCAACGTATTAGAAAAATAATTACAAGCAGAGATGCATGATTATGTCAGATGCCGAATACGATCGTATTTATCATGGCATGGCTAAGCAAGGCAGACTTCACTGTCACTGAGCTGACTGGGGTCTTGTACACACACACACACGCCCTGCCATGCATGATGCATTGCAACTCAATGACAATGATTGTGTATTGTGCGAAATGGAAATTTCACAGAGATTTAAAACACATATTTAAATTATAATACTAAAAATTACATGCCGTGTGATCCTACAAGCCAATAACATGGGATTCTTAGCGGAGGAGTGAGCAACCTCGGGCTAGCCTCAGTCAATGTTCACACACACACACACACACACCTACAATCGCCGCGGCCAGCTATATTTACTATTCATGTGGCCAAGTATCGCGAATTCTTGCAAGTTTTATTGATCGTAGATTGAAACATTGCGTTGGGTTAGTTGGCGGGAATGGGTGAACCTTTGTATCGAATTCTCTACATTCCATGCCCACGTTCACAGTGAATGCAGGGTAAACACCTCTGCCACACACATATGGTGGTGTACTAGGTCGAGCATTAAATATAAAGCTAGTACGGGGGGTTCATCACGCATTTTTAAAACTGGCATTTACTCACCTTGACTTACAAATCCATACCAAATGTCACTAATTCTTATTTAAACGGGTGTGCAGTTTATGTCAGTGTACACGAGGAGTTTGGCGTCATAACTGGCGCAAAATGACAGAAAATTGAAGGCACTGAAGTATCCTAAATTTGCATTTATTACAATTCTACATCAAAAAAATTGTAGAAAACGTTGATTATACCGCATTATGCTGTATTTGTGTCCTAATAATATATATTCGCGATAATAACACCCGGGAATCGGAAAATATACCAATACGGACGGTCGGTAAGGAAGTTATTGTGAAACTCTTCCGACAGGTTTTTGCATCGGAAAAAACCCCGCGATATCCTATGTACTCATCATAGCCCCGGGATTCGCTATAGAAACGGGCATCATGAAACTCTGACCACAAAAATAGCTCGTGTCGTCAAAATTGGGAATTCAGTCTCTGATTACAGTGAAATAAAAAAAAAAAAAAAAAAAAAAAAAAAAAAAAACAACGATAGTATCCTCGTACTTTGTTGAATGTGGCGATGTGTTGTAAACATTGTAGTAGAAGGAGATAGGCAACGGCGACAATTTTTTAAATGCGTTGTCAGTTTGAGGGAATTTTGGAAAAACGCGCGAAATTCAAAATATCAGGGTTTTTTACTGAAAATCTAGTTGGTGCTCACCTGGTCAGCGCCAGTTAAATCCTCCTTAAATTACTTCTTCTTTCTCTGTGCCAATTTTCAGCACTGGGCGATTATAGGTTTTAAAAGAAATGGTCACCCCCCAAAAAAAAACGAACTTTTATCGGATATTTTCCTATTATGTTTTTACAGGCACCCAAAATAACCCTTCCCCCAACTTTAGGGCATTAACTTGGTGTCTGCCCCCTGATTCTTTTCTACGAATTCTAAGCCAAACTACACATAATTGTAATCAAACATATTGCATGCTTCGGCGAACACATTAACACATTAGACACTTTAATAGTGATCATTGTACAAAACCTTTGCGCAGCTGATTTTCCATGTTCAAACATTTTCTAGTTGGTGATTTTTAAATATCAATTCTACAACCCAGGCTTTCTAGTATGAATTTTGAAAATTATGCTTTCAAGTCCATAAATTTACGCACATTTTAGACGTTTCCGTTCTCCCCGTCGAGACTTTTTCATAATACGCCGATCCAGCGCTTGCCTCCCGCGAGATCGTATATTTCCCTCATCCGCAGAGTGCAAAGTTCTTTCCTGCGCAGCTGGCCGTACACTTGACTTAGAGAATATATTCCGTCTCGCGATTATGTTGGCTCCCCTCTTCCTGATCCATATTGCTTCTCTTATCCACCCTCTTTTGCCTTTCTTGAGTCTGTCAATTATTTGGGCCTCTCCTCCCCCAGTCAATCGCATGGGTGACTTTTGGCAATGTAATCTGTGACAGCTGACGGGATCTGGATTGGTACGTGCGACGGACCGGAACAAATCCATGTAAACGCACGGGAGAAGAGCGGAATGATGGCCACTTAAATTGCTGCTAAAATGTCGCGTTGCCTAATAAAGTTTAATTACTGGGTTTTTAAATGAGTTCATTGAATTGATTGAGATAATGGGCTATCATTTAAACTATGATTTATGGCACTTCCTCCACCGAGTTTTTTTTACTGACTCGTGTGAACCCTCTTGGTGCTAACTTTTTCCGCATCCTTCATTGTGTTCTTTCACAAAACCTTACGCCAAATGCTCTACCATGTTCACCCACGTAAGGCTTCTTGCAGTTTCTTGCAACGGCAGTTCATATACGCGTCGCAAGTTTGCGTAGTTTCAACGTTCCTTCAGGGGTACAAGGATGCTTTTCAGTGTTTGTCAAGGTCTCATTGCAGTAGGAGATTTGTGTTCTTGAAGACACGTTGGCAGTATCTCGGATACGCCTTGTATATAGGGGATGACTACCATTCCTTTGTTTTTTCCTTGTCCATATCTTTCATTGCCCTTCACCTGGGTGTCTCCATTTGGTTGTTTGCTTTCCTAATAGTCCAGCTTGGGTACCCATTGACCAGTGCGTGACCTATCTCTTTTTCTGCTTCCTGTTTTTATTCCACTCCTCTTCTGTGACGATGGATGTCCTTCTTCGACATAGGAGGGTTCTCACTACACCTAACTTTTGGTGTAGCGGGTGTTGTGATGTAGTTCAATATTGGTCAGTAGGGGTCTGTTTTTTCTGTACACTTGTAACTTCAACCGACCCTTGGTCTTTTCTGGTGATGGATGTCTCAGAAGGCATATTGCCATCTACCGCCTGTTCATGCGTAAATCTGATGCTTTCAGTAGGATCTACAGAGTTAAGGTGTCTGTCAGCTGTTGATGTTTCCTCTGGGAATAATCTCTAGAATATCTTCCACATATCTCCTCCATAGTTTAGGCATACAGCTTACCGGTGCAGTTGCTAATGCTTTTTTTTGTTCAAGCCATTCTATGAACATATTTGACTAATTATGGCACTGCATGGACTGTGTGCCCTCGCTGCCCCAACCTTTGGTTGGAAGATTTCACCTCTGAAGGAAAAAAAGTGGGTCGTCAAAACAATTCCAGCAACTCCATGGATTTCGTCCAACCCAATCTTGGCCTCTTTTCATCAAGGTATTATCGCTTTCCAGCCTCTCTCTGATTATTTCCAATGTCTTATCGATTGGGTGTTTTGTTGAATAAAGACACACACGTGCGAGTTGAAAATGTCCACCATCTTCGACTTATCTTGAAATCGTCTGCCATTGCCTAGATTTTTAACGTTACATTCAGTTTGACCTACCATAGGTGGAACAAGAGTTTCTGCTAGAGCTTTTCTTATTGTGGTAAGCTCGCACGCCCATACATCCACAATGGGTCCCGTATTGGGTATCTCTGTTTGTGGATCCTGGTAGTGCAGTAAATGCGGAGGGGTGTTCTCCTCTGTGGGGTACAAAAGCTTGTATTGGTCCTGTCTATTTTCGTTTCTCCTTTAATCTTTTGGAGCACACCCACCAACTTACTTTTTGTATTTGGCTGTGGGATCTGTTTCAGTTTCTCATCGGTCTTACTCGCTCAACCAAGAGCTGCTAGTTAACTGTATTGTCATAGGTGATATTCCAATGTAGCAGTTAGAAAATTAAGTGTGATTCAAATTGGTCTTAAAATGTATAAATATACTATTTCCCCTACTGACAGTCTACATTCGTAAAGTTTATCTAAAATTACCACTCGATATGATTCCCTACATCCTCCCGTAAACGAGCTGAATAGCGAGGTCAGAAAAATCGAAAAGCACAATAACACCGCGTTCCGGCAGCCTAAAAGCGAAAATGACCGATAAACGCCCTCATCCAGTTAGTAACAGAGTAAATGTTTATGCATTCGTTATATTAATTATGCTTTATATATGAATATTAATAATAATACGCGCTGGTGACGTTTTGTTACTTGTTTGTAATGTAAAGATAGGGGGTAACGAAACAGAAAGTCACCTGACCCAATATCGCCAATCACAACTGCCATTTAGGGAAAATACCGCAGACAGTTTCTTCTGACAAAAGTCACCCACCCAATCACACGCGTACGTTAGTGCTTCTTCATCAATATTAAAACGCTATTCCCGGGGAATACCAAGTTTCAACGGAGTAAGGAGTTCTCCGAACCAAGTAACAGAAGTTTTGATTTATTTTTAAACCAAAATAACAAATATAAAAAATTTTATGTTTTGTTTGTACATTGTATTTGCTTTGAATGGTGTACTTTTGCACTATTTTTGCATGACGTTGACTTGTTACCACGGCCGCCCCCCGTGTCACTTTTGCCTGGCGTACGTAGAGTGTGATGTTGTAGTAAACTTGTTACGTAATATATGGTCGGTAACCACCATCTAAAAGCTTTTCGACACCCGCAATTACGTATCATGGTTTGGGTTCCTTGACCTTTGTCGGCGCCGTTAAGAATTATCGAGCCCTCTAAGTATACAAAATCATGGAATCCAATTTTGTTCATCGCTCGATCATGTACTCGTAGTTTCTAAGTATTTATCATGCGCCTGGTATTGCACATGTCAATTGCCATGGAAGACGTTAGGCAAAAAAAAAACAAGTTGTCTCAGAGAATGTGAAAAAAAATGCTAAGGCGAAATGCATTTTTTTTTTTTTTAGAAAACTTTTTATTTTTTTTATTTGTTTTCTTTTATTTAAATGCACTTTTTGGCCCACTTTTTTCAATTGTTCGGCCGCTTCAGGACAAATTTTCATTTTTTTTTCGAATTTTTACACAAAAAACATTAAAGTGAGTAAAACCTAAAAAAAAAAAAAAACTTATGCGGTCAAAGCCAATTTAAACATAATGCGCGCGGTCGTCTGAAGACAAACTTTTTTTTCTTGGCCTTTATACTACTACACTAGCACGATCATCTTGCTTCTTCAAGCCCGAGGCGAGGTTGCTCAGGCATTTTCCGCTAAGATATAGCCACCTACTAATTCCCTCCATGTAGGTACGGATGACGTGCAACGTTACGTGAACAACAAGCTGATTATAGACTTCACAGCTGGTGGCGATTTTGTTTGGTCCTGTATCATTTTTCTTAGATTTATCATTTCTGTTCAAGCGGCTGGCTATGAATGTAAAAGACACTAGTGTAGGTTCAGATGCATATAATGCATGACGGATCGTGCTACTACTACACAAGTTTATCATGTTTATTGTTACGACTTATGCACAAAGGAAGCATTCAAACTATCCATACTAGCCGAGCCCATGATCCTGGACGCTTTGGAGACGATATGATTAGAGTGACACCAAATCTTGAAGAGTCTTGGCCCAATGAGCTTGTAGCCTAGCCTAGCGTGCAGAGTTCATTGGTTGGTCGGATGACACATTAGTCAGGCTACGCAGCAGGCGGATAAGATTCAGTCATAGTAGATATCACATACTTCAGGGCTAGTACACTAATATACGAGATTTAGGATTCAAATTTCTGCGTGACAAGTGATATATCAACACCATTTTATCAGCATTATCAATGATGGGCTAGCTGCTAGTGCCCAACATGCACAAACTGGTTCACAACGGAATTGTACAATAGAACTATAGATCTCAGTACTACTCGAGTTGCTCTGATTAGGACACTCAGAACCCGAGTTACATGTACCGAGCTACTCAGTACCCTACCCCACTAAGCAAAATCTACATTTCATGATTTCCTACAAAAAAACAATGCATAACGGGGATGATGCATGGCCTAGCATAGACTAGCCATGCCATGACGTGCATGATCTAGGACAAGTCCGAGGTAAGGTTGCTCTGACTCATGAATTGGACACTCCATTTCCGGGGGGTCATGTACCGAGAGCAACGTGTAACAAGCGATCTAGATCTAGACTGGGCCCAAGCTGCTTGGAGCAGGTAAGCCCAATACATGTAAACATATGGTCATTTTCACAATAGTGGTGATAATTTTGTACCCCTGGGGTAAAAATTTAGAAGTATTTTTATTTGTTATTTTCACTGAAAAAGTTTTTGAGTGTATTACTGTTTTGGAGCTACTCTATTTGCAAAAATATTTGTAATCTTGGAAATATTGTGGCCAGATTGGTAAATTTGAGCAAAAATGAAATTTTGTGGAAAATCCATTTTTCCAAAAATGTAACATAATTTTCAGCAAAAGAGATACTATTTTAATTCAAAAAGTATATGTAGTTCAAAATTTAACATGTTTTTTGACTAGTCCTTGGTTGAATTCATAAATTTTTGGAAGGGAAGAGCAAATTTTTATGGAAAATCTCATATCAACTCACAATTTTTAATTTAAAAATGTTTTCATGAGCCAATCCCCAACATGCTCCCTGTACTAAATCTCTTATGATGGTTACTTCTGACACAAATTGCAGAAAAATCTGTAAATTCTTAACACAGTTGAATTTACACGCGTCAGTTTGGAAGTGACGTTAAACATGTTAAAATGTTCGGAAGTGAAAAAGATGTTACCATGGGCTTTTGTTGATCTAATTGAGAAACTGACCTAATTTTGCATGCAACAACATACTTCATTCATGTCTAATATAAGGAGAACCTACAAATAGGATTTTAAAAGGTGTCAACAACAAAACCAAATTCTAAGGTGAAATTCTATGTATAATTACGTATTATCATGGTGCAGGGAGACACTAATCATTTGTTGTAAAAAAAATACAATCCTGTGAGATTCCTTGTGCGAAGTCTTCAAATGTTACTTCCAAATTACAACATTTTGAAAAAAATAAAAAACTTAAAAAAAGCAAAAAATTAGAAAAATTTGCAAATACACAGTTGTTTCGGAGGTGACAAAGATGTAACAAATTGTTTTTTATGACCTGTGTTGATTATAACACAGAAGCTGGTTATATTTTGCATTTAAGCAGCTTATTCATTCTAGTATACAAGAGGAAGAATTCCTGGTGACAAACAAAAAAGCATGCGGACACTTGTATTACACAGAGGTTGCAGGCCAACAGTACTTGAACAAGCTTGTAATTAAAATACGAAAAATCACTTGGTGTGCCCACTCTCGAGCATTGTTAAAACTAAAAACAATAACATTGGCTAAAAAAAAAACATCAAACTTTGTGTGGGTGCTATTTACATGGCCATGATTGTGAAAAACATATCATTGTGGAGGGCCATGATTTGTGAAAAAAATATCATTTTGGAGCAACATGTTGCTAACACAAATGAGAAAGGTTTATTATTCTCATCCGAAAGAACAGCCATTAGAATTAAAATTTGTCATTTATTTACAGTTGTTTTTTTCATTTCCAGCTCATTTTCCTTAATGTTTTCAATTTCATGCTTCCATTTTTTAGTCTTTATTTAAATCATAGCCATGATCACCGTTCCATCGCAAGTTTTGTTCGTAAAAGAGGTGATGTGTTGCTAGGTAAAAAAAATAAAAAAAAAATGCTGTACAGGGTAATTCCATGCCAAAAACTGGGAGTTCACCATCTTTGATTTTGCTTTTCATTTTGCCATGCATATAGCTTTATGATTTCCAAGGTAACAAGATCACCAAAAAAATCATGTTTATTTATTATAGCAGCCTGTCGAAGTTTATGACTGAGCAAAATTCAGTCATTGGGTGTGGCCATCAAACAATTAATGCCATTCTATGAGACACCTTCTGAAATTCTAACATTCCAGCACATACTGCTCATTTGTTGATACGTGGCCACTTCCATTGACCAAGTGATTTGTTACCTTTTAACTAAAGCTTCAATGGTGCTCCCCTTTAATTTCTAGATCACATAGCATGAATTATTCTGCTGAAGAGTTTTTAAGTGCTCTGCATGATGGTAGGACAGAGAAAAAAATGATGACCTCTCAAAGGTTGGGAACCCCTTAAAAAGGTTATCACTAAAATTACCCCTCACAACTTTCTTTTTTGTGTGTGTTGATTGTACTTTGGGAGATTTTAATTCTTTTGCATCGGATAAAGTCACCTAAGTTATTTGCAGATTGGCATTGTTTCAAACGCTTTTTCCTCCGTCATATTAACCGGGCTAGGGTCAATACCTCCTGCATGTTCAGTATTAAAAGATGAATAATGCCTCAGCATTATTAAGCATATAATCTTTGAACTGTATATTGCATAGTGATACTAACAAGACCTATCACTTAATTGGTGAAAAAAGAATTTTGACTATTGTAGTCCTAAGAACATATAGTATATGATAGGGATGTGTAAACCATGGGACAGCATGGCATATTTGGCATTTATATAGCGCCATTATAAGACCACGGCGCTGATAGCAAATTCAAAGTACAATGATACTGCAAAACAATTCAATACAGGTTCAGTACTGTGTAAATTAAGTATGGCAAATCATAGTGGAGCAAAATACAAGACAATTTAGCATTTATTAATACACTGTAAAGTCTATATACACATGTATTGTTGTAAGTATATTTCACTTGATTGAAAAAAAAAATAAAGTCTCTTTCAAGAGCTGCATGGGTGACCTAGTAGTTCAGGTTATTTTTTATAGTTGACTTCTTTTTTATTCAGGCCACCTTAATTAAAGACACTATCAGTGATTGAAAAAATATTTGAAATTGCAGGAATAGCTTCAAAGTGAAGGATAAGTCTGTAGATTCTCATAAGTTACCTTTTCAGCGGTAGAATTGACAGAAAAGGAAGAAAACGGCAGTGTTCCAAGATACGATTCTCCAGTTCAATTACGTGTTGTAGTAAGTGTCCGTTCGGACATAATGATAAAATCTCCGATTCTGTCCTTATTAGGTGGCTTCTAGTCTTATTCATTTGCAGGGTATGTTAGGGTACATGTACCTGCACTTGTTACATACATGCAAAAATCTGATTTTGATGATTTTTTCGATTTGACTGATTTAGCAAATCAATGATAGTGTCTTTAGGGACCTAACTGTAAGGAGGGCATAAAAATTTGGATTTTCTTGGCCTGTATGATGAGCACAAACATGCAAGTAATACTTTAGAGAATTTAGAGACCCTTCAGCAGCATGGGTCAATAGCTGTGGGTGTCCCAAAATTTGGAAAATTGTCTCCTGAAAAAGTGCCGGAATTAAGAAAGTGGAGGCAGGCGCTTAGTCAGCCCGTGGTTCCGAGGGGGCAATTTCCGAGGTGTAACAAATGTCACGATCACAGGCAAATTTTGGCGCAGGCAAGCAAAAGAATCCGAAAACGGGCTGATTTAACATAATATCAGTGGGTTTATTTCACGATTTCCCCCTCAACCAACAATTTCAGAGGGGCCACTCTGCCCCCCCCCCTTTGCCCGACGGGCTATGGCCACGAGTGGAGGTATGCCTTATCGGAACTAAGTGCAAATGACCACCGTGTCTTCCAGACCCTCTAGTTTATGGCGGGTGGTCCCAAAGTGAAAACTGCTGAAGTTGCATCTCCTATTGAAACGGGCTATGAATGCACTATAGTGCAGGGGAGGCACATACTAAAAAAAAATATCTAAATTCTGTAAGGCTGTCCGTGTGTGTGGGTGAAGTTGGGTTAACCTTTTTCAAATTGCCCTTGCATCGACACCTTAACTCCAATTGCCACCCAACTCAAGTCATAAGTGTACCGTAGGAGAGTGCATGTCATGGATGGGGTTAAAGAAAGTTAAAGAAATTACTTTGTGGTGCTTCTGAGCATAAAAATAGTAATATTGCAAATTTCTCGATGAAGTGGACCAGTTACACTGCTTTGGACAAAAAAAAGATGATCTCTGCAAAGTGTCGTAGTGTATATTCAGCATGCATCAGCATGCTTAGACTGTTTTCAGGGGTAAAGTCACAAGGTATGTAAAATTAATGTTAAATAGTTTTTGTTTATCATTTCCAGCTGCAAAAGCAAGGACTGCAATTCAGGGAAGGTGACACATCTGAACACGACCTCTCACCACGAGTACACCACATATGGACATTGGGCTGCAATAGGGCCAGGCATTTGGGCAGGAGCTATATTCCAAGGCTGTAACTAAAATGAGAGAATGACCCTTTAATCACCCCCA
>JAMKCH010024761.1:0-20297 GCA_023653785.1 Ophioderma brevispina | reverse complement strand
GAACTGTTCGTTTCGGTTTAGGTCTACTTATCTCTTCAGTAGAATTAGAAACACAAGTATAAATACAAGGTGGCAAAGCCAAAAACAAACACAGAGGGAACCAAAGTGTCTTTAAGAGACATGAAATGGGAAGAGTGTATTGCCAAATCAATAAAACAATAACAAAAGGCATTGAACGTGATGGGGACAGTATCAAAAGAGAACAACAGAATTCTAGGAACTGTTCCACAAAAGATGCTTTCTCTATGTCTACATTTTTGATTACAAAGTTCACTGCCCCCGCTGTTATTTAAAGTTGACTAAGAGGTACTTCTGTTTCTCGGAGAGAAGCCTTTGTCACGTATGTGTGCCTATCTTCCATCCTTAGGACCAGATGCAATGGCTGAGGGAAAGCCAGTTTTTAAATTAAAAAAATTAGTTCAATAAAAATACTAAAACAAATATGGAGAACCCCGAAATCGGAGTTTTTGGTGGTGGAAACAGACCCTCTTATTTTGGAGTGTTCGCATATTATACGCAGAAACTCTAATATTGAATCTTAAATCAAATAAAAACTGGTACAAAATATGGAGAACCCCGAAATCGTGAGTTTTGCGGTGGAAAAATCCTCTGCTTTTAGAGTTTTTGCGTATTATACGAGCTCAGAAACTCGATATTTGAGTTTTTAAATATAAATAAAAAACATTTAAAACAATATACCCAGAATAAGAAGTTTTTGTTGTGGGCCGACCCGCCATGAGTTTTGTAAACGCATACATCACATATTCGGGATATGAGACAGAGGGTGTTTGTCAAATTGTGTTGGGGGGGACGTGTGGTGTGGGGGCGAGTTGGGGTGTATAAGTGGGGGCGACACCCTTCCTTGGTGTGTGTTGGGGGCGACTGGCAGGGGGCGACTTGGTTTGGGGCGACTGGTTTACTGTGGGGGCGGAGCGACGTGGCATGGGGGCGACTTGGCACAGGGGGCGGACTGGGTTTACTGTGGGGCGACTTGGTTTACTGGGGGGCGAGGTGGCGTGGGGGGCGACTTGGTTGGGGGCACTTGACTTGTATCCATTTGATATTTATTACAAAGATTTAGAGCAGTTCAAACATTTGACCCCCAGTAACTTCACCCCTCTCCAGGGGCTACACACAGCAATGGGTCTCCAGCAGACATTCATATTTGGTAATAAGTTTTATTTTCTCTGAATTTTTCCGTATTCAGCTATGCGATCTTCGTTTTGATCAAAACCATCTGGGTGACGGCCTATATGGATATAATGACAAACTATTTAAGACTTTATTTTATGTGATATGAAAAAAAAACCTGGTCACAGCACCTCAACACAACAAACACTGTTACATCATAAGGACACTTCAGTGAGTGCTAAATCAGCAAATCGAAAAAATTATCAAAAATCAGATTTTTGCATGGGATTGCACATGTACAGGTATCCATAAAATACCCTCAAATGATAAGACCAGAAGAAACCTAATATAGGACAGAATCGGAAATTTAGTCATTAGTGTCCGAACGTACACTTACTACACAGTAATTGAATGAGAATCGTATCTTGGAGAGAGCACTGCCGTTTTTCTTCCTTTTCTGTCAATTATACAGCTGGCAAAGGTCACTTATGAAATTCTACAGAACTATCCTTCACTTTGAAGCATTCCTGGTAAATTTTCAAATATTTTTCAAAATCACTGATAGTGTCTTAAGAAGGAGTAAAAAAGAAAAAAAAATAGAAATGACATCATCACAAACAAAAAATTTTAAACAGGTTTATGTTGTACATCACACAATATACCTTTCAAGTCAATGATCATGGTAAACGCATGCAAAATTGCTGAAATGAAAAACAAAAGGAATGTCAACTTTTCAGTTTATCTGAATTTCAAACCTTTAAACTTCACAACAGATTATTTGTGACAAAAATACTATAGTTTAAAACTATATTGCAAACCGAGGGTTGACAATCAGAAGGATGTAACTCAGCACTGAAAGAAATATTAAAGAACATTAATTCTGCTGTAATACTGCTTTTGAGAAATGCGATGTTTAATATTTTCTACTAAGCAAATCTATTCATTACTCAAAATGTAAACATCTCATAAAGCTCATATATGGTACTGTAAGCAAACATTATATAAACTTTAGTAAACAAAGAACAATGTTTAATTATGAACAGCAGAATTAAAGAAATTCTTTAATATTTCTTTCAGTGCTGAGTTACGTCTTTCTGATTGACAACCCTCGAAACAATCATTTGTACAAATCACATGCAATTGTTACACAATATCAGATAGCTTGAGGTTGATACCAGAATAGATATTGCCCAAGCCTATAACAAATATTGGGACAATCAAGATAGACAACCTATTTTTTCCCTTACCATTGTCTAGTATCTAGCAGGATAAAAGCCATCCATATTATTATGATGCAAGATGTCGATTTAACAAACATTTCTAAATAGATCCAAAATTTTGGAACTATTTGCTTAATAACTTGCATGACTGAGTACCTAATATTTTTGCATATTGTGTAGTGTTGGGAAGTACACATTAGTTGCACAGTAGTAGAGCATAATGCAGGAGTGTTTGACGCACAATAATTAAGTTTACTGATCAAACAACATAAAATGACATGCAGAAAACATTTGATGCAGGTTGTCAAGCTGATGGAACATTGTATAAGAGAAACTGGCACATTTGAAAAATAGTGCACCCTTACGATTTTTCAAAATTAATATTATTGCATGGTTGTAAAGCTTTTATATACATTAGCCCTCACCTGAAATGTTTAAGACCAAATCAGCACCCTTATGGTTATACAGAACGATTTTTTAATGTCACCGGCAACATTTATTCAGCAGACGACGGAAATGGCATTTAACACAAGAAAACATGCGCTGGAGCCTGATTCTCGTGTCATGAACCCTGTTTGACCGGTCTGTGACCTTTGTGGTTTTAATATCAATGAGTACGAGCCTATGATATTCATGTAATAGACATATTTGTTGATTAAAGTTACGGCAAACTTAAAGTTGGCCTACAAGTTACCTGGATGTCTTTAGCCTCTTATTAATGTCCCTATCTGTTATTATGTAAAATATATCTGTTCTTCCAATGGCCTAGATGATCATTTCGTCGCCCACATCACATACTGTCTTATCTGACATTTTTGACATTTTTGAGATATTTGGTCTGTGGATGTATATTGTTGAGTACTACAAATACACCAAACTACAGAAGTGGGTGTGCCCTAATTACTGAGATATTAATTAGGCCTATGTGTCTTATTATGATTATTTAAAAATTTCGCATTTCACATACAGATCTATCTGGCCAATAAGGCTTACGGAATTTCACATACTGTCTTATCTTCATCCTATCTACCGTGCGAGCGTTCTCCTCACATGAAACATGTTTCACATATTGTCTTATCTGTGTCGTATCAACAGTGTGAGCATCCTCTTCCACAGGGAACGAATTTCACATACCGACTTATCTTCGTCCTATCTACAGTGCGAGCGTTCTCCTGCACATAAAACGATTTTCACATACTGTCTTATCTGCGTCTTATCCGCAAAATCGGGAGCAGAAATCAAAATATCGAATTTCACATAGAGATGACTTTGGAGACATATTTAGAGTATAAAACATGACATAATCTTATTAAAATCAACTTTAAAACAAAGTTTAAAATCTCTTCTAAGTATTATTTGCCATAAAATAATTATACACGGGCTAAATGTTGTACATGAAAGAAGTTTTTCCCCGAAAGATCTTCAATCGCAATTTTCTCGGAAACGGTGTTTCGTCAGATAAGACAGTATGTGATGTGGGCGACGATTTGTGATCAAATTGGAAGAACTTGCTTATTTGTGCAATGGGTTCCAGTTCCCCCGCTTTAAGTAAACATTCAGAAAAACAAAAACAGAACAAGTAAATAACATTAGCCTGTTTATGGTTGCTTTTATTCCTTTGTTTTACATTCCTACCTATAAAAAGTCTTCTATTGCCCATTTGTTTACAATTCATATCTTTAAATTGTGTATATTTTTCCTGATTTTGTTACTCACTTGAGTTTGTTTCCTGTAAGGTGGTTGCCTGCAATGAGACCTGCAGCTGTCCCACCACTCCCTGCAGCAGAAACAATATCAGTGAAAGAATCCAATACACCCTGTAAAAATTGAAAATTAAATGTATTACCATTTTATACAGGCCAAGTCTCTTGCTGTTTTAAGATGAACTAGAATTTTGTGGTTCTCGGCTTTCGCGCTCGCTTTATTCAAAGAATATAAGCTGTGGGCCGCCCAGCCTATTTTTCAACTTGACCTCACATGACCTTTGACCTTGGCATGTGACCTTTGACCTCATCAACATATGAGGTTTGGTTAATCACTCTTTCACCAGTTGCACTTTTCCAAACAACTGGAAATGGGCCCGTGTAATTCCAGTTTTTAAGGCAGGAGACCCTGCAGATCCAGCAATTATAGGCCAATATCAATTCTTCCTGTTATTTCTAAAGTTATTTAAAGGGCTGTATTTGACCAATTCTACAAATACCTTAATGATAATAATTTAATTAGTATTAATCAATCAGGCTTTCGTCCATCATATTCAACCGCAACTGCACTAATTAATGTTACTGAAAATTGGTATAATGCAATTGATGAGGGTAAGATTATCGGTCTTTGTATGCTAGATCTCAAGAAAGCCTTTGACACTGTAAATCATGAAATTCTCTTAAATATTAAATTATATGGTGCTAGTAAATATGTAATTAATTGGTTTAAATCTTATCTTAGTAATCGTACTCAATTCACATGTATTGATGGTATATCATCCGATGTCAAAAAATACTTTCTGTGGTATGCCACAAGGCTCAATAGATGGGCCTCTTGGTTTCTTAATTATATTAATGATTTACCCAATGCTGTTTCCCACTGTAAATTTAATATGTATGCTGATGATACAGCTTTATACTATGCATCAAATTCTCTTGATGACATAATTGAATGTATAAATAAGGATCTTGATTCCCTTCACAACTGGTTAAAATCCAATAAACTTAGTTTAAATGTTAATCAATCTGAATTTATGATCATAAGTTCTAAACAAAGACTTAGTACGATAAATTCAATTAATTTACCTAAAAGCATTAAATATAAATAATGTTAATTTAACCAAAGTAAACAAATGTAAATATCTTGGTGTCATCATAGATGAAAATCTAACTTGGAATGAGAATATTGAACATATACGTAAGAAGGCCCTGAAAGGATTATAAAATGTAAACCCATATTGCCATGTAACATTCTTAAAACCATTTACAATGCTATTGTGCTACCCCATCTTGATTATTGTAATATAGTTTGGGGGAAATTGCGGTCTCACTATTGCAAATCGTCTCCAAACAATTCAAAATAGGGCAGCTCGCATTATTTGTGGTGCAACATGGGACACACTCCAGGCGCGGATCCAGGGAGGGGGCGGAGGGGGGGACGCGCGCCTCCCGGTAATTCTGCAAATTCTTGCAAAATCAGCCCATTTTGAGCTATTTTGGACCAGTTACAGCCTTTCAGCCCCCCGGTAATTTGGACGTTTTTCAAATCATGGATCCGCCCCTGCACTCAGTGCTGATGTTCTTAATGAACTTAATTGGCTTCCACTTTCAAATAGACAAGTTTTTAACTGCAATATCTTAACATATAAAGTTCTTAATAAACTGGCACCATTTTGTCTTAATGATCTTTTTTCATTCAATAATAACAACTATAATTTTCGCCGAAAGTAAACTACAAATATTAACATTACTAAGCCAAGAACTGATTATAAAAAACGCCGTAGTAGTTACAGTTTTTCGAGTAGTTATTTCTTACCTTGGTGCAATTGAATGGAATAAATGATTATGAATTACAGAGAGCATATTCTTAACATTTTTAAATCTAAACTTAACAAAGATTGCAATAATGGCTCTTTTAAGTCTCGCTTTTGTTTTACAATTTTACCCAATACTGCTTTTACATATGACAGTACATACCCAATTACCCCAAGCAAGTTTACATGTACATTGGTCTTTAACCATGTATGTTATATATGTATATATTTTGCCTCACGGCCAGTAAAAAACAACTTTGTTGATTGTGTTTCCGTGAATAAATAAAGTTGTGATGAGGGACCCCATGGTGCATGGAATTAATTTGAATTAAACTTATATTTAGAGGTGAATACTTTGACATTACATCTAAGCAAGACACAGTATGGACTTTCTAATGGTGTAATTAGAATTTAGGATCACCTTGGGGATCCCTAACATAATTTCGGTTATGAAGATTTATCCGAATGAAAGAAAAGTATTCTGTCCCTGATGAAGAATATAAGCCCAGTGGACCGTTACTTTGTTTTTGGCTATTTGCATAAAGCCGTCGTCTAAGCCAATCAATTCCGCTTGCTTTCTGGGACCATTGTCCAAGGGCTCTTTCTGTTTCTCCCGGGCCTTTGCCAATTGGTTGGGGATCTTTTCGTCACATAGCATCCAAGATCTGCGTAGGGAGTAGGTTGTAGTTGATCATTTGGAACAAAAAACTGTTTTGCGAAATATCTTACTGTGATTGCTTTGTACACGGATGTATTCTATGTTGCCTATGTTTTTGGGGGGGATCGGGCAAAATTCAGTGATCACTAACCGAACATTACTCCGGCGAATGGGATCAAGCGTCAAGATTTTGTTATTACATCGCAACGTTGATTGAAATTAAGGAAATCTTTTATCGTAAGGTTCTTGTTGCTACGGACGCCATGGGTAGGGAAAGAGGTACGAAAAGAAAAGCCTCGGCAGCTAACTTAGTTTCAATTAATACCTTGAGACAAACAAGATCCCAGGCTCGTGCTATGCGGGAATTGTCTGAGTCTACTACAGGTAACGCTATGGAGGCTTATTTGGATTCTGTTTCTTCGGCTAACGTACAGTCTAGAAACCAGGTACCGGAAGTTAATGGTGGCCGTGTATCTGCTAGTCAAAATTCTGCACCTGCAGCTTTTGAATCTAGCAATGTTAGATCTGTCCAGGGCGCTTCTCGGGCCGTTAGCCAAGGCACAACATGTATGATTTCAAGTGGTGTAGGAAACAACGCTGTTGCTTCAACGTCTAGTACTAGTCTTGCAAATCTTGACCAACCCTTGACGGGATCGGCAGTTCGCCGCGGTACCATTTCTGTTGCTGCGTCATCGGGTGATTCCGTTCAGCAAATCGCACAGGCAAGTGCTAGTTCGGCGTCCGTATCAACGCATCAAGTTAACCAAGCTGTAGCCGGGATCGGTAATCCGTCCTTGACAAGCCAGGTTAATCGTCCAGGGATGGCCAATTCATCACCTAGTGCTGATCAACTTCTGAGTGGAATGAACGGTGAGAGGGATTTGCCTTCTGCTTGTTCTATAAATAATTCAAACATATCAAATCAAGCCTTGTTCAGTAATTTGAGGGACAATAATATCAGTGCAAATTTTGTCAAGTTCACAGTCAAATCTAATGAATTCGCAATCAATAATGCCAATAGGGTTGTAAATGACAGTTCTCTATTAAATGCAGCATGTTTGCAAAATGCCCATTATCAGGTACCAGACCAATTAAGCTCAGTCTGTAGCCCCCATCCATTGGTATTTCAAAATCAATTAAGTCAAAAAATAGTCAATGGGGAGTTTATCGATTTTGCCTTGTTGCTTGAGAATGAGGGAATTAGCGATGAGCCATGTGATGTGAAGTTATCTGTTGATGAGAATGGGTGCTTAACATGGAAAGCTCATAAGCCCAGAAGGGAAATTAGTTCAGTCCATATTTGGACATCCGCTTTTTTAGTTTTTTCATCTGTCTATTTAGAAGCACATCCGCAACGTGTACAGGAATTGTTGAAGTATTGCCATATTATTCGGTCTGCTGCTGCTCGATTTAGTGGTTTTGGCTGGCGCACTTATGATATCCAGTTCCGTCTGAGACAGCAGCAGCAGCCGCATAGATCTTGGGCCATTTTGGATGGGGAGTTGTGGGCGATGTTTATTGCAGCTCCCTGTACTAGAGCTGTTACATCTAATTCACAATTTCAGTCTTGGGGAAAGCCTACTAGTGGTTTTCGGTCCAAATTTCAAGAAAATAAAGGAAAACAGCTGTGGAAGGGAGCTATCTCACGGGGGTTGTGCCTTGCCTTCAACAAAGCCGGTTGTTCGCGCGCAAAATGTACATTCAAACATTCATGTGCCCGTTGCGGAAACTCAGGTCATGGCCTCAAGAATTGTAAGAACTAAGAGTTCAGAATTATCAAGTCAATGTACTATGGGCCATTTTTGTTTATGTTGCCTATATCAAACACCTGTGAAAGTCTATGCAATGGAGCCCTTTCTTAAATCATATCCCGATAAGTCGGCTGCAAAAATTCTTTTTGATGGTTTTTCGTCAGGATTTAAGTTAGCTTATTTAGGTACGCGTAAGGCTCGTGATGCCTTAAATCTTAAGTCTGTCATCCAAAAATGCCAGATAAAGCTCTTGAGAAACTTAATAAGGAAATAGTTTTGGGTCGGATTGCCGGTCCATTTCACACCCGTCCTTTGCCAAATCTTATTGTTTCACCAATCGGTTTAGTTCCTAAGCCAGAAGTGGGAAAATATAGATTGATCCATCATCTCTCGTTTCCACATGGTAATTCTGTTAATGATGGGATTGATAAAAGTTGGTGTTCAGTTCAATATACTAGTTTTGATTCTGCAATTAATTTAGTGGTGGGTGTAGGCAAAGGTGCTTTAATGGCCAAGGCGTTCAGACTATTACCGATACATCCTGATGATTATGAATTACTGGGTATGAATGTAGGTGGTAATTTTTATGTGGACAAGGCTCTGCCAATGGGGGCTTCTTGTTCCCCTACCCTCTTCGAAAAATTTCGACTTTTGTTGAGTGGGTAATGCGCCAAGTAACAGGAACTGATAAAATAATCCACTACATGGATGATTTCCTGTTAGTTTCAGGAAATTCTGATAGTTCTGGTCAAATTTCATGTATGACTTTAGTACGTAAATTTGAGAAAGTTTGCAGCGACTTTGGGATCCCTCTTGCGGCTGATAAATCAGTTGGCCCTTCTACAAAACTCACTTTTTGGGTATTGAATTGATTCAATTCTTCAGTCGATTTCTATTCCTAGTGCTAAAATTTGTGTGGCTACCCAAAAAATTAACTCCGCCTTGAGTTCGCAAACAATCTCCCTAAGAGCCTTGCAATCATTAATTGGCTCCTTGTCCTTCATATGCAAGGCTGTTTCTCCGGGAAGGGCCTTCCTGCGTCGGTTAATTGATTTAACCTGTGGCATTAAAAATTCGGGAGATGAAATCAGCTTAACTTCAGGGGCAATAAATGACTTGCGTATGTGGCTGATTTTTCTCCAGGATTTCAATGGTTATTCAATTATCCCAGATCAGATTTGGGCAGGTGATGGGGACCTTCAATTATTTACGGATGCTAGTGGCGGGATTGGTTGCGGAGGGTATTTCAATGGAAAATGGTTCCAGGGTAAATGGCCTTCTCAAAAACACATCAATCATTCAATAGCTTGGATGGAATTTTTTCCAATAGTCGTTGCTGTGATACTATGGGGGGATCATATGAAGGGTAAACAAATTATTTTGAGGTCTGACAATGAATGTGTAGTGTCAATAATAAACAAACAGTCATCTAAATGTCCTGAAATTATGAAATTGTTGCGCATTTTTGTTCTTCACTGCTTAAAGTGTAATGTTTCATTTTGTGCAAAGCATATTCAAGGGAAATTTTATACCATTACGGATGCTCTTTCCCGTTTTCAGATGGGACGGTTCCGGGCTGCAGCTCCGCATGCAGAGGTGGTGGGGACGCCCATTCCAACCTTCCTTTGGGACCTCTAGCGTTTGAGGCACAGCACCTTTTAAGGGCTTCCTTAGCTACAAATACTTGGAATGCTTACACAAGGGCAATCAATAATTTCATTAGTTTCAGGATGTTATGGAATTTTGGTTCACATTGGCCAGTTTTGTCTTCAGTAATAGTGGCATACATTTCTTTCCTTTCACTTGAAGGTTGGGCGGCATCTACTATTTCGCTCCATATGTCTGCAATTGCATTTGTCCACAAAATAAATGGTTGGGAAGATCCAACCGATTGCTTTTTAGTTAAAAAACTAAAAGAAGGCTGTAGACGTTTAAATCATGTATCTGATAATCGGGTTCCAATCACATTTCCAATTTTGAGACGTTTGATTGAAATATTACCCTCAATTTGCTCGTCAGCATATGAAGTAGCTCTTTTTAAAGCTGCTTTTTCTTCTTGCCTTTTTTGGCTTTCTTAGAGTAGGTGAATTCACCTGCCCCAAAAAGTGCAGTGACTCTTCAAAAGTTATTTCGGTCAATGACATTTCATTTGTCGGGGAAAACCATTCATGTCTGGTTGTGCGGATCAGACATTCAAAAACTAATCAATATGGGGTTTCCACATCATTTACTATTGGTAAGTTGCCAGTCACTGTTTTGTGTCCAGTTCAGGCCGCTTTTGTGCATTTTGGTGGTATCCCATTATCGGGTCCCAGTTTAGTCACGTTTTGAAATTGGGCATTAGAGCCATAGGGCTTCCCCCGGATCAATTCTCGCCGCACAGTTTCAGAATGGGTGCAGCGACATAAGCTTGCCATGTGCTGGTTTGTCGACGAGCAAAATAAGTCCTTGGTAGATGGACGTCTAATGCTTTGAATTATACCTTGAGGCCTGGCATTTTGTCTCCCATTTTAGGCTTATTTTGTGTTTCATATTGCTTTTGCGGTTTTTGTGTGCATTTTTTTGTTTTGTTATCCTTTTGTCAAATTTTGATTTCATTCTTTTAGGTCAACCCCCTCTAAATGCCTTAAAACAAAATTCGCACTCTAAAAAATTAAATATTTGGTAATTGGGATCATGCCACCATTGGGGTATTTTTGGTCTCATTTTTGCTACAGGTACGGCAAGAACATGGACGTGGGTGATTAGCCGCATTCTACAATGTGGGGCAGAAAAGTACCAACTTATGGGGGCGGGGTTTGTTATGGTTGGGCTTGGGGGGCTTAGGTTGCAGGTCTGCGCAATAGGTTTTCCCATCTGCTCCATCATAGATGTGAATATCCTTCAACTGTGATTCCTTCCACTTGGGACTAACGACCTTTTTAAGGATAGTCTAGGGGGAGGGAGGGAATTAGAAGTAGAAATTAGAGAAAATCTAACATGTATAAGAATATGTCCAAATACCAGATCATTTGGTCAGAAATGCTGCCTTAGAAGATCTTATGTGGGCCCCAAGGTAATGATGCAGGAAGGGAGAAGTACATCAACTGATAAGTTTGCTCACAAAGTTTGTAGGGAGATGGCAAGCTTTGTGAGAAAAAACTCTCACATTTTTAATCCCAAGGATGGAGTACGAAACTTTTTATGACAATTACATCTGGTCTGACTTTGGTGCTTATGTTTAAGGCAAAAATCTTAGCAACAGGCACTTGAGTCATTTTAACCATATGCCAGATGCCTTTGCTTTCCTCCCAAGATAATTTGGTTTGTCCTTGGGGAATAGGAATATCAAAGTCTGGATTTCCATTATAAAATTTTAGTTTTCGCATGTTGCTCCAGGTTTGGTGCAGTGGATACTCCGAATCTAAATAGGTGTGCAAGTGCTAGGTTAGTTCTGTACATTCTGCAAGAAATTAGTATGTAAATGTTAAAAAATTGCCATGCCTTGTTTGTTTTGCACTCCCTTCCCCCTCCCCCCCCCCCCGCGGGTGTTTTTGGTCAAGCTTCTGGCTCAGAATCTTGTTTGGCAGAGGTTTATCTTATTCCTGCTTCCCCCAACCCCCACCACCGGGGGGGTTTGGGTCAAGTCTGGCCAGAATTTGTTGTTGGCAGAAAGTTTATCTTTTTTCTGTGTTTCTTTTTGGATCAAAACATTAAAATGCAATTTACTTACAGGCAATGTGTGAACGAGCAGAGGTATTTGACTTTCAGGCTCAAGCAATTTAGGTTCAATGTATCAATTTATAACCTTATTAAATTTGCCTTTAAATTATAGTCCACGAGCAATCAAGCTATATCATTCTATTTAAATTTAGACGCAGCGAGCTAGGGTATCTGACGTCATGTTCATTTTCGCTCAAAACCAGCTAATTGCATTAATTACTTAAAAATCTTAATTTTGCTGTACTTTCAGATAATGTACATGTGAGCAAGCTTTAGAGGTATCTGACTTTCAGGCTTTGCTGTTATGGAATATTGTACCATTTATGTTTAGAGTTCTTAAAGGTATTTGATTTGGGAACCATTTTATCTCACTTTTGGTTAACAGATTAAATTTCATTTTTAGAATGATCTCTAGTCTGAATGCGAGCGTACACCCCCCCCCCCCCCCCCCCCCCCCCCCCCCCCAGGGCTAAATGTTAAATCGCAATTTGTAATGTCTACTCAATTTATCATTAAATGGTTCTATGAGGAAATTGTTTTGGCTTGTATTAAATACCCATGTATATTCATTGTAGGATTGACTCGGGGGAAACTGCCTCCAAGTCTTTGCATGCAATCACAAAATTACTAATTTACAATGTAGGCTTTCATTCTTTTACATATGTGGCTTTACAAATCAATCTAAATTAGGTTAGAGGAAGCTGTCCTTATGCCTAGGCTAAAATTGTGTAAAAATTGCCGTTGGCGTTGCAGATGGCTGAATTGTAGGTAGGTAAGGGGAATATGTCTCCAAGAAAAACCTATGGTCCTAGATTAATGGAATATTAATTACATTACAAGCCTTGTTTCAGTAAATTTATGTTTGTTTGGAGAACCTGCTATTATTGAATAAAGGACTACGTCCTGACGCACGATGGTGATTGCACTTTGAACACTTTTTGTCTTCTCCCATTCTCAGTCTGTGGACCAATTCAAATGGAAGCCTTGAAACATGAAATTTCAGTGTGTGCATTAGAAAGCACAATCGCACAAAAATGAGCTCTTGACTGCGTGAACAATGGAATAAGTATTGGAGCAGTGTGACATGTAATGGTAACAATTCCCAGCTTTTTCATTATTGGAATGCGTTTTCGTGGCCATTGCTATTATTATCGAGACGATATCATTATTCTAACCATAAAATGCTCTATGCTCGACAATAGGAAGTTAGGGCTTACCATTCACAGGTATTATAGTTTACTAGTCAGTTGCCAATGTAACTGTGCAAGACTCTTAAATTTTTTTAAAAATGGGGGGCACTCTAACACAACAATGTGCGTTATTGCTTTACGTTTCAAGCTACATCTTTATTCGGAATACATGTGACAATTTGACTCTTCTGGCAAACAATACAGACTTGTGCCGATACAGGATGACCACCATATTGTTCCGACCCAATTTACCTGCAACAACTATTGAAAACCCAATTTAGAAGCCAGCATAACATCACATGACCAAACATGCTTCGGTCAGCAAAGAATATTTATCTGTGAATTTCCAATCGCACACACAAAGAGTATACCAAAGTTTTGTCAAAAGTAATACTGCTGTTATTAAGCTCTGCCATTCAGACATTTACTAAAAAAATAAAACAAGTATTTATCAAAAACAAAGGTTTGTTCAACCCTTTTGCTAATCAAATCCCTAAGCTTCTTTTTTTCTCAAAAATACACGTCGCGGTTCTCGAAACGCTAAATCCCCTGGCGGGAGCGGTTTACAAATTTTTAATATCAGCTGCAAAGACCCCGTAAACCCAAAAAATTCCTTTTAAACCCAACCCCCCTTAAACGGGCAAACCCCCTTAAACTCGGGCAACCACCTTAAACCACAAACAAACCCCTCTAAGCCCAGACAAAACCACCCGTAAACCCGGACAACCCCTTTAAACCCGGTCAACCCACCTTAAACCCCAACAATCTCCCTAAGCCCAGAACAACCCCCCTTAAACCAGGACAACCATGGCAACGTCCGCGCAATGCATACGCACACGCGCGCATACGTGCATGCGCGTGCATGTGTGCATGTCTGCGCATGTATACTCGCGATTAAGTGCCACAAAACCCCCTTAAACCCAAAAACCCCTAAACCCAAAAAATCCCTTAAACCCACAACCCCCCTTAAACTGGACAACACCCCTTAAACTTGTGCAACACACCGAAAGCCACACCAAGCCCCCTTAAGCCCAGACAAACCCCCTTAAACCCGGACAACCCATTTCAAAACGGACAACCACCTTAAACCCAAACAAGCCACCTCTTAAACTCAGACAACCCCCCTTAAACCACGACAACCCCTTTAAACACAGCCAAACCACCTTAAGACCCAAACAATCCCCCTTAAACCCAACACCCCCTTAAAGCTGGGACAACCCCCCTTAAATCCGGACAACCACCTTAACTGGAAAAACCCCCCCCTATGATAATACTCGTTGCACCCACCTTAAACCACAAAAGCCACCTTAAGCCAGACAACCCCCACCTTAACCCGGACAACCCCTTTTAACCCGGACAACCACCTCTTAAACCCCAACAATCCCCTTAAGTTAAGACAACCACCCTTAACACGGACACCCCCTTTAAACCAGAAACCCACCTTAAACCCCAACAATCCCCCTTAAACCAACAAACCCCCCATAAGCTGGGACAACCCCCCCGTAAACCCAGAACCAACCCCCATTAAAGCTGGACAATCCCCACTTAAACCCAAACAACCACCTTAAAGCTGGGACAACCCCCCTTAAACCCAGACAAACCCCCTTAAACATGGACAACCCCCAGATAACTGCTGCCAACCACCTTAAACCCCACAATCCCCCTTAACCTTACTGTGCTCAAGTTATCGAGATATCGATCAATACAGGTGAGGTATCTATACAATGATGCCTTGGGTGTTAGATGGGGTTAAACCCAACACCCCCTTAAAGCTGGACAATCCCCCTTAAACCAACAACCCCCCTTAAAGAGGGACAACCCCCTTAAAACCCAAAAACACCCCTAAGAAAATGAAAACCCCCATTTAAGGAACTTGTGCCACCCACCTTAACCCACACAAGACCCCTTAAGCCCAGACAACACCCTTACACCCCAACAATCCCTCTTAAAACCAACAACCCCTTAAAGCTGGGACAACCCCCCTTTATTAAACCCGGACAACCCCACTTAAACCCAGACAACCCCCCTAAACCGGACAACCCCTTTAAACCCAGACAAACCACCTTAAACCACAGCAATCCCCCTTAAACCCAAACAACACCCTTAAAAGCTGGACAACCCCCCTTAAAACACGGGCAACCCCCCTTAACCGGACAACCACCTTAAACCTAATCAGCGGAGAGACATGATTCCCCACCCCTCATCAAGTTTCATCAAAACGGACTTATGGATCTTCAGATAGTTGTGCACAAGCTTTTTGGGTAAAAATACCCCAAATTAACTCTTAATTATGAAATTAGGTACCTAATAGCATATGCCACGCCCAATCAGATGAAGGGCATGACAGTCCGATCCCACCACCAAGTCACCATCACAATAACCTATGGGTATCAGTTAAGCGGTCAACAGATTGTGGGTAAAAAAAACCCCAATTAACTCATTACTTATGCATTAGGTACCTAATTAGCATATGCCACGCCCAAATCTTCATCAGATGAAGGGCATGGAAGTCGATCCACCCACCAAGACATCACCCTAAACCTTATGGGTCTCATGTTATCGCGTTCACAAGATTGTGTTGGACGCGCCGCCGCAGGACGCCGCGACGCTGACGTAGCATAATCCCCATTCTGCTTTTCAAGCCAGGGGATAAAAAGGACAATGAACTAAGTGGGTTCTTCTTTATTGCATATTTTGAAAAAAATATTACTTGTAAAATAGGCGGGGCCCGGGTTTCGCGATCACCTGGGTTTTCGCGGATCAACCTGCCTGAATGCCCAGCATCAAAATAGAACCAACCAAGTTTCTGTCCATACACCAACATTTTCCCCCCATTGACCTCTTTTGACCTTGAATTTGACCCTGATACTTGTCCCACTAACCAATACAAACTCGGGTTTTCGGAAGGTTAAGGGGCAACCACCCACCCAGTTTCAGGGAATGCGACCTTCGTTCTCACAACAAAACACAGTAAGACAGACAGACATATGGACAGACCACCCAGTATATTATATCGATATGTGAGGAACCTACCTGATTTCCTTCCTCTCCTCAAGGCATTAACATAACCAAACATGCCTACAGACGTGGACCCACCATAGGCATAGCATAGCTGGTCTCACCAGTTTCTTTCATGCATTATTTAAAATTAAAAAACTGAAATCAGTCCATGGGCAAAGATATCATTTTAGACACAACCGGTCAAGTTTTTTTCTTAAAGGGCCATTTTGTGACCATTTTGTGATTGGACAACCCCCCCCCCCCCCAGGCTTACCTAAAAAAGTTGAGGATTTTTATATCATCTGAACCCTAAGCCGTCTTATTTCATGAGTAACTAATCTTACATCAAATTGGTTGTATCTGTAAGAAATTACCAATTGTGTATTCTTCCTTATAATTAGGAGTGGGCTACAGTGGGTCATTTTTGCTTTTCATTAGGGCTGGGTTTCTTTGTATTCTACCTATCTCGACGTGAAATGACAAAATTTTTACCTCGGGTCCAAGAAAAAAGTGTGCAGCGCCCTCTTATACCATGTCCTTTAATTTTGTGGTGGGAGTGGATTTGAGCAGAAAATTCCTCTAATTACTCTTTTCACAAGTATTTTGTAATGCTTTTGATGTCTAATTATATGTAGATCAGCTCAAGATAGCTAATTTTGAAAGTTGCATGAAAATTGGACATTGCGTTTTCTTAAAAATTGACATTTTAGGTCAAAATTTAGTGTGAGAGCTAAACAGGGCCAGAAAAAAGAATACACTACCAGTGACATCATTAGTGAAACTATTGATTTTCAGTCAGTGTCATGAATAGATTCACACCAGTCACCTGGAATTTTCTATTACTCTGAAAAATCAATATAGTTTCACTAATGATGTCATCACCAACCCAAATATTGAATGCTTTCTAATCCCTCCATGTAGACTTGACACAAACCACACCATTTACGCTCCCATAGCATCTCTACTGCTGGGACACAGCGCCACCTATTCCGTATCCGCATCGCTAATTGGCCGGCTATTCTTAGACATGCCCTACGTCACAGGACTCCCTAGCAGCCAAACGCTGTGTTAAAGGCTCTGCAATTAGCTTGAACAAGGAATGAAAAAACAGTTTCGCGGTACCTTGGATCTGATGCTAGAAACGGGTTCCTGACAAAAAAAGACCCCTTAGGCGACGAAAAAAGAAAACCCTGTTTTACGGGCGAGCGGACCTTTCGAGTAGGGTCGGTCGGTCGGTCGAATTTTTTCTTTTTTAAATTTTTTTTCTTTTCTGGAGCTCAAAATTGGCCTAAAATAGCCCCAAAATTTGAAAAATCAAGAGAAAAAATGAAAAATTTTTACAAACGAATTTTCTTTAAAAAATTGCCAAAATCGATAAATTTGGGCTAAAAACAGGCTGATTTTACATGATTTTTGGGAAAAACTAAAAAAAAATCTGCAAAACTGAAAAATCAGGGTCGGTCGGGCCCGTAAAACAGGGTTTTTTATTTTCGTCGCCTTAGCTCACTAGTTTTTGTAAGCCTGGCGTGTGGCATGACTTGACAGCAGCAATCGAGAATTGAGCCAGCTGATAAGGTAAAAAAAATGCTTGTATGGATCGTATTTTTCATGTTTTTTTGTCTTTTTCCAAAAATAAACCTATATTATAAACTAGTCAACTAACTAGACAATTTAGTTAGGAATATTTTGGTGCGTAAATTGTTACGATAGGCCAAGTATTTTGCGCAATCTCCAGTGTACCGCAATGTACAAAAAATCTGAATCAATGCTATCTGACACTGTGCGTACGTGGAGTTTCCCACGCTCAGCCGATTATGATGTGGTTGATAACTCCCTAGCGCAGTGAAGATTTGCCAAGGTTTGCCAAGATTCAACAATGGCCAGCGCTGTGTGCCCAGACGACACGTAAATGGTGTGAAACCACATCAATTCTATTTGCATTTCCTGGGACCTTTAAGAATATCCTAATGCCTTATCTTAATTCTTACTGTATTTTGTCTGCCAGCTGTCTCATTCTTGGCCACACATCTTCATGTAACTTTACGTTCTTTGGCATGAAATAGACATGTGCACCCATCATGTGGTCTAGCAGATAGTTACCTGCACACGGCACTGAATCGGGACCCTGTGAAACAAAAAGAAAATACATGTACAATGATTACTATTTTTCAGGCTATGTTGCGACATGAGGTTATTCCATTGCCAGCAGACTTTTAACCTACATTGAAAGAGTTTCTGTACTTGACAAATCCAGCTTACAAATGCTTTTTATTTCACTAAATCTGACATTCGGTTCAGAAGCTTCAATGACTGATCCAAATAACCCACAAATTGGTAACAAAGCATTTTGCCCCATACTTTCATGTTATATTTTTTAAATAGCAATAATTAACCTCTTTGAAGGCACTATCGTTTATTTGGTAAATCAGAAAATTGAAAAAAAAAATAAAATCAGATTTTGCAAGTCTGTAACAAGTCTGTATCCTACATACTCTATGAGTGATAAGACCAAGAGCAATTTAATAATGATAAAATCTGATATTTCAGTCATTACTCTCTTTGTGGACACTTTCTGCAACGTGCAATTGAATAGCAATCAATGCAAGTTTGATTGACCTGCTGCTCAGTGCGATATACTTGCATCAGAGATGTAACAGAGGAGTAGTCCCATTTCCTGAAAATCAAAAATTTGAAATGACGGCAAGGCCAAATTTTATCATAGTATCGTAAGCTCCTACAAACATATTTTCTTACAAGATTTTAGGGTACAAGACCCTTATCTAAAATAAATTGGTACATAAAACTTGTTTTTTGATGCAGCTCTACCTCTATCATGAAACTTTGATCTTAGAAAATGAAGGTTTTTTTCCCTTAACATGTTGACTTAAAATGTAAGTATTTTTTTGATAACTTTGCAATACTTTTTTTCATATCACCTCATCCGTCTTTAGCACGAGGTGCACCTGCATTCCTAAGGTTCGAGCACATATTGCTGTGGCTCTGCAGTGGTTGGACTGAACGCCTCCACAGGTAATTACTGATGTACAGCCTTGCTGGATAGCATCTGCAAACAGGAACTCTAACTTCCTCACCTGGAAAAGAAGTCAGGATATGAGTCAATGCAGGGCATCAGGTCAAGATGAGTTGATGCAGAGCATCAGTATATTCAATTATTCATCACCACATTAACCCTACCATGTCACAGGCCTCACCTGATAACACGTCCCACTGGCAATGCAAGGTACTACGAAAATATCTGTAGACGTCCCACCGGCAATGCAAGGGACTAAGAAAAAAATCTGTAGACCTCCCTCCAGCAAATTGATGCAATAGCCAAACTTCAAGAATAGATCCTCAGGCTCATTTTGAGACCTTACTTAAACATTTTCTCACTCACACATTACGTTGGCCACATCACATACTGTCTTATCTGACATTTTTTACTTTTTTGAAATATTTTGCATATTTATAATGTTATGGTCCATACATGCACAAAGTTACAATCTTGAAAGTGACCTAATTAGTGAGATATGAATTAAGAATTTTGATCAATAAGCACAAAACTGCATATCGCGATTTCACATACTGTCGTATGTTTCATTTACACGTAATTTCAATAGGCGTATAATTAACGCCGTTCGTAAAACAAGCTGTTTACGCTTTTCACATACAGATCTATGTGCATCGTATCTGCCTCGTGCATGAACATGACGTGTTTCACATTGTGATCTATCTAATCACATTGAAATATAACGGTGAAATTAGTGTCGTATATGAAAATACGACTTTTTTACATTTCACATACAGACTTATGACTTTGTAGCTTTATATCAGGAATACAATTGCACTTTCAAAACTCAGCAAGGTTAAAACTTAAACTTCAGAATGTTTTCCTCATAATGCAAAATTAAAAAGTACATTGTAATGTTTAATTCCATTGTACAAACATGAAATCTCAATGGCGATTTTCTCGAAAACGGCATTTCGTCAGATAAGACAGTATGTGATGTGGGCAACAATTACTCTATAACATCCATATTTGAAAATAATAATAGGGCATTTATAAAAACTAGGCGGTCCCCGGGTTTCGCGATCACCTGGGATTAGTGATCACCTGGCTTGAATGAC
>JAMKCH010024760.1:0-19744 GCA_023653785.1 Ophioderma brevispina | reverse complement strand
TTAGACAGCATTCCCCTTTTTGACTCCATATTTTTTACAGTGTATATAAATCATATTTTCATTGGTGTGTGGCTCTGGTGTGTGGGACTTCCTGGTGTGTATCATTTAAATTCATTGCAAATCGTGAATTGGAAAATTATGGTTACATTTGCAATAATTAGAATATTTTGGACGTTGTCAAAACAAACTATAAGTTGAAAAGTTGACAACCTAGATCTGGTATATTTGTTTGCTCACAATTAGATTTTGTAAATCATCAATAGATTGAAATTGCGGCAACTGATACAAATTTAAGTTCAATAAATTAAGTTTGTAAATAGAAAAGTTATTAAAGAATTCACGTGTCCAATCTCTTCTGTTGGTTTATTATTAATTAGCCAAGCTTATTTGTGTTGTGAACTATAGTAACATGAATACACTTGGCTTCATAGCACATCTTAAAAGGAAACAAATATATCTTGCCGTCGTGTTGTTCCTATTAAAGAAAGACTTCAGATTCCTGTCAACCGTGATTTACCAAACGCTCAACTTTGGCATTTGTCCATAATCCTGGGTCCTGATTGCCTGTACTGGTTCTTTATTCCAATTTTGCCTACTTTATTAGTCCTTGTAGGCCATTATCAGAGGTTTCTCTCTTTTTTTGTTTTACTTGGTGTTTTGTTGCTTATTCTGTCTTACATGATCAGTGAGCGTAGCGGGGGGGGGGCCAGGGGCCGGGGGCACGTGCCCCCCGACAGAGATGTTTTGTCGGTACAATACGCGTGCCCGTCGGACATTTGTAAAAGTTGTAATTCTTTTTGAGCGCGTTCTGTTGCATGATAGGACTTCATTCATCAAATTTTGGAATTCAATAAGGAAGTGTCTGATTGGTTGGTTTTCTAATTTGGTTTAGTTTTAGAATTGTGCGTAATTTTTGAGCGATGTGATAGGCCAAGTCTGATAATGAAAGTGAACTGACTGATTAATTTTTGAAAAACAAAAAGTATTGATGATTCATAAAAGACAATGTTTCACACTTTAATTTTTGACAATATCAAGTTCAAAAGGATTGTCAATATTTTCAGTAGGTTCAATAGCCAATCAATAAACTCAATCAATAGCTCAGTTTTGATTCTACCTATCTACCTATGCACCATGTCCCATAGGCCACGTGGCTCCTCGAACAAATTTGGACCATCTATTCCTATATTGCGCTTCCAAATTATGCCTCTGTGGAAGGTGGTGCCCACAATGATGTAATCTTCCCATCTCTCTTGGTCTTCCCTGTCTGTTTGGCCTGCGACGTTTCCATAAAAATGCGTTTGGGTAGGCGGATGTTGTTCAATCTGCAACAAGTGACCCAAAACCATGTCAAGCTGCGAGCAGTGGCCAGTGGGGCAGTGTTAGTGATTGCGAGCTAGGATCCTTTTTGGTTGAAAGTGCCAGGATGAGATTATTGACAGAACTTCTTCATTCGGATCTTATCCTTCCACTTGATATTAAGGATTTTTCTGTAGCATCGAATCTCAAATGCTTCCAACTTCTTCAGTCATCTTTTGAATGCGTCCAGGTTTCAGAGCCATACCGAAGCACTGGGTTGAATAGTGAATTAACAAGTCGTAATTGGTGGAGACTGAGATGTCTTTATCACTCCAGATTCTCTGTAATTTCCTTAGTGCTGTTGAGCCAATATAATCTGTTTTGATTCGCTTGGGTGGATGGGTTGGAGTCGTTTGATGGTGTTTGCGTTACTCCCAAATACTTGAATTTGTTAACCTGCTCAAGTGGTGAGTGTGAACCTTCAGGCGGGATCTTTATTGGGAGCTGGTCATCACGTGAGAATACCATAGCTTTTGGTTTAGGTATCTGATCTCCATGCCCATATTCTTGCTAGCATGATGCACTTGCTCATCAAGGTTTGCAGATCTCCTCTGAGTCAGCGATGGAGCTATCTCGTCAGCACAACGGAGGTCTTTTAATTTGTAGCCATCCACGTTTATGCCCAAGTTTTTACAGTTTCAAAGGCTTCTGTTAAGATGTATTCGAGAAAGAAATAGGGTGAAGAGGGGTCTGGTGAAGAAGACATCCCGGCGCCCGCCAATAGTTGTTTCAAACCAACTCTGTAAGATTGTTGTAAGTCGATTGCAGATTTTAGCTTTTAGCCTTGGTTATAGGATCTCTGATGATGTTGATCAGTGTTTGAGGCACACCATAATTAAGCATCGCTGTAAAGAGGCCATCGTGCCATACTCGATTGAATGCCTTCTTGTAATCAATGAAGACCAGCAAAAAACTTATCTTTCTTCTCTAGGCGATGTTGGATTAGGAGCGTCAGGGCGAAGACTGTTCAAATTGTGGAGCGGCAGGTCTGAACCCTGCTGGTGCTCTGCTTAGTAGAATGATTTCTCATAGGGTTTCATCCGGCTCCTTATAATTTCCAGAAGAATGTTGCTTTGGAATGGTTAATCAGGCTGCTGGTACTGTAGTTCTCACACTTGGTGATGTTTCCCTTCTTGGGTATGGTAAGAATGATAAGATTGGTCCATCTTATGAAGCGTTATTCATTTATCCAGTATCATTGGCAGATATGTGCCATTGTGCAATTGATGCACTCACCACCATGCTTGAGCAGTTCGCTGGGATCTCATCAGAACGGGGCCTTTCATGAATTCGGCTTTTTGACAGCTGCTTCAATTCATAAGGAGAATGGATGGCTCACTATCCAGATAAACGCTAGTCTCGTATTGATGGATGAAGACGGAAGGGGTCATGGTAGGCTGATGATTGTAGAGGCCTACCATATTCAACCCATCTTTTTTCTATGTCAGCTGGATTGTAAAAGAAATCTCCCATTAGCTGCTGCGGATAGAGTTGGTGTCGGTCTTCTATCTACGACGGCCTTAGTTATGGTTCTTGATGGTTTTGAAGACCTCTTTGCTCTTGTTCTGTTTCATGTTCTTCTCCAATATGTTACATTTGTCTGGTACCATTTTTTCTTTGTCAGCTGGTAAGGCCTTTTTAATCAATCTGTCGTGGTTTACTCTTGAACGACTGTTGGATCTGAATGGCCTTCTTCCTTGCTTTCCTTCTTTCTCTGTCAGTGCAAGAGTTGCTTCGGAGATCCAGGGCTTTCTGTTCATTCTTTACCCATGAAATTCCAAGGACTTCATCTGCTGTCGCTTTGATGATTGTGGTGGTTGTTTTTCAGCAAAGAGGTCTGCTGGGCTTCTCTATGTTTACCTTCACATCATCAAGCAAACCGAACTGTTTTGCAGCTTCAGCTGAAATGCATTTTCTAACACAGGCCCTAGGGGTCATCGAAGCTTGGTAGGGTTCCACTTCTTCCTTCTGCAGTTTTGAGTATGTTACAAAATCGTATTTTTGCCAATATGAACAAAGTTATCGATGCAATGTCGTTTTCTTCAATTATACGAACAGTCCCAATCATTAAATATAGGCCTAACTAATTTGAGATATTGCGAGACATATAGATTTTGTTTTCCCCAAGCGACGAATGTGATACCACTTCGGGAGGGATCACCGCTATATGTCAAAAGGTTTCGCGCCAAGACGTCACCTTTTCTTGTTTTTGCATTTATCCTAAAATCGGGTGAAAATGTATCCACATTTTAAGCATACATCTTATTTGGCTCTACTATCTGACAAAAAAAGCGGCATTTATTTATTTTATACTTCTGTCAGGTATCCCGTCTACTTAGATATAAACCCGCATGATTACAGTGACAGGAGGCGATTTTTTTAGGATCATTTCTCTCAATGCACAGGGATCGATTGTAACCACTACCAAAAACGTTCCGAGGTTTATTGGACAAACAAGTACAAAAAAAAAAAAACAGCAAACCTTGTTTTGAACTTGCTGGACTATCGTAATTGTCCCCTAACACCGTGCTTTGACTTTCAGTTAATTGTGCACGACAGAAAGTTCTAAAGTCATCATATTATTACATAAAAGACGCCGCGTATACGGCGTATTCACTTCAGTGTGATCAATACATTGGAACATCCACATATGCAAAAAAACCGGGTTCCGGTAAAAATTGGGGGCGCTTCATTCTGAAATCTCCTCATGTCTCTTTTAGTACCTGATGTCACATTAGCAACTATAGGAAACAAGCTATGGCTGAAATTTTAACAAATGCAAAGACAAATTGAAGCGGAATCAAAAAAGAAGACGAGCTAGAGAACTGCTAAACTGTTTGTTATCGTGTTCGGCCCATAGCGCATCATTGTAAAGGGGTTCACAATCTGGTCCCATTCGTTTCCGTCACAAAATGGGCGAGATGAAACGTAATTTTCTCCGACATCAATGAACATCCCGACGTGAAAGCTAAGATCATCATATCTCCTACCCAATCAATCATGAATTAGGGTAGTTTATCCCCAAAATTTTCGAGCACTGGACCGTGAAGACTATAGCACCTGTCGACCCTGGAGGTCCAGCAACAACAGCACTTTTTTTTCAGTCAGTTGTTCCCTGTAAGAATACGGTTAAAATTGTTTTGTCGGATCAAAATAACTTATTAATGACAACCTTTTTTTGATATCCTACAGATTTTATGCTTAACCTTAAGTGACCAATGGGTTTTTTCACTCCCGTTGGTGCCCAAGGGGTGGGGTGGGGGGACTTGTTCCATGGGAGACCCCCCTAAGGAAACCACTTTCCCGAGGAATTTTTTTCATCACGAAATTTATACCACATGTAAGATCATAAGGCAACCCCAAATCATCATAAAAATGAATTTGGTTTATTTTAGGTGCAAATAGGGTAAACATTTTTTTCAAACACGCGAAAATTGTGCAAAAAGAACGGAAAATTCACTAAGCAAACCTTGCGCTTACAATAATTTTGAATAACTTTGTTTATGTTGATCACTCTCAGAACAGAAGACCCAAATTACTCATATTAAACACAAAACCAGCAGTTTTAAGGGAATCCTGTATTTTTTTAACGGGTTTGCAAAATACACGTCATTTTCCCATAGAGTTTGTACAGAACGGGTTTGGCAAGTACTGACAAATTGTTTGTTTTCAGCACATAACTGTTTAATTTATTTTTCTTTACATATTGTTACTTACTGTATGTGTGAACTTATATCAGCAAAAAATTGCTTTGTTCTCGTTTCTTTCCTTATTTTTAAAATATCTCAAATGACTTCCGTTAGTGCCCGGGGGGTGGGTTGGTTTCCAGGGACCCCCCACTAATTAACTCATTAACGGCTTTTGCCGATTTTAATTATTTTGGTATGAAAGAGCGCATTTAAGTCAGACAATTACAAAAAAATTGGCGCAAAAATTCCACGCATAAGCCGGCCCAGCGCGAAAACAAATTTTTTTTGGGGTCCCTAGGAACCCCCCCCCCCCCCACCCCCTTGGTCAATTAGTGTTAATATTGAATACAACCATTTTTTGGCAACCCAGTCTCGCCATTTCTCTCCGATTTTTAGAGTATACTTATGCGAGGGTCAACCAAAAAAAAAACCACATCATTGCAGTTTTTTTAATCGTTTTGATAAACTGTTTTTCGGGTAGACGTTTCATATAGAGTCCCATGGATGGAAATGAGGTATTGCCATTCATTTCCGTCCAGGCTGCTGCACACATCATACATCGCATACGAAATCTAATTGTAATCCTCATTCGCAATCCTTGGACTTCCATCACCCCCCAACCACTAATGACAGCCGTACTCGAGAAAACCCCAAACCATACATATTGCACATATATGAAAAACATTATAGAAAATATACTTAAATATGAATTCATAATGAACCCAGTAATTGAAAATAAATAAAACCTTGAAACATTTTAACTTACAAAATATTTTCTTTTTTTAACACTATTTTAAATTTTGTGGAGCAAATGTGATTTTGCCCTCTTTTTAAGAGAAGGTTTAGATGACACGTGTTGAAAGTTGAAGGAAGAAGTTCCCGTTTTTAATTGGTGAAAATATTTATGACCATGTGAACCCCATAGATGGTTTGGAGAGACCCTCGTACTAACCTGGTGTTATGATGATGACTATTTATATTCAGATATCTGGACTGTCATCATCCTATCCGAAAATATGACCAATTTTTAACCTGAAAACTCTAGTCAACAGTAATCAGTTCAGATTACAGAACTCCGAGCTCCAACGTAAGCACGAGGTGGAAGATCCTGTACACTTCTAATAAACTTATTTTGTGCTGTCTGAAGTCTAGTCTTAAGGTAGAATCATCGATAACCAATAATGGTTTTTACAGAAAAATACCATAATCAAAACCCCTGAATTAATTCGTCCAAACTTGCTTATGGTAAGGATTAACTCTCCTCCACAATTTTCTTTGTATTTTCGAGACTGCATGATTTGGTTTTAGGGCGAAATTTTTAAATAAATAAAAAACACTAATTTTTTAAATAATCATTTTCCCAGCCTAAATGGAAGGTGTTTTAAGCTGACACTCTTACCGCATTTGTCCGCACGCAAATCCTTTAAGATATTCCCCCCAGATTTTTTGGTTTAACTAGTGTTTGCCCCCCACCTGGTCAGAAAAATTACGACTTGGACTTTTTTTTTTTATATTTAACCTGATTTCTAATAAAATTACAAATTAAATCATTTATTAAATTAGACGTTTCGACAAACAAGTTGATAATTAACAATATTTTGCTTTGATAAACTTAATTTATCAAATCAGGTTATAACCAGGGCAAACACAGTTTCTGTGATAACCGTTGTTTTTTTTTTTTCGGCAAAACGATTTTCATCACCCATAAACATAAAACATAGAGTTTCGCGATAAAACTATGTTAATCACTTCGAAATTAAACATGTTTATTTTCGATCAAAACGGACGATAAACAGTGTTCAGGATAAAAGTTCGTTGACAACACCTCAGGTTGACGTGTTACAGAATTGGAGCACAGTTCATTCCCGACATCTCGCAGCTTCTCACATTGCCGTGTTATACACTTTGAGATCCGACTTGCCGAAACCGGAAATTTAGAATGACAAAGAGGTGATGAATAGGATGGAGTGTCTGACCATAATTCCCGTGCACAAGTAATTGGCTGTAGAAGTGCCACGTAATGGATTTTTTTCCCCAGCAGTCGGTCCAACACACATTTGAACATGCTGAACAATGAAAAGCTTGAATTACCCGCGCTTAAATTGTGATTTGTTTGGACAATTGCTGTGGCAACGCATCCTACATGTATTACGATATGTGTACTCTATTCGATAGCAAGATTTTGGCCAGTGCATACGTACCCTGCTCTCATTTCCCCACTTCAAGGGCGGTAAACTTGATACAGTTTGCAAGACTCGCTATATATAGCGAGGTTGTGGTAAAGTGACGGTAATCGGCCTCAGGACTGGAGGATCAAGTAAGTTAAAGTTACTATAATAGTGTGCATGCGATCAACAAACTATGAGCCCGATGTCGGAAAATAAAATTTCCCATTTTATGTCCACTTTAGGAGAGAGTTCGGTAAACCCGCTAAGTCCAAAAATGAAAAAACGATTTGTTACAATGTGGAACTTCGAAAGGGGTACATTTTTGCAATTTTCTAAAAAGCTGCATTTCACAGTTAATATTCAATCTCCTGATTGTTGGTTTTCCAAGTTGTATCCACATGTACCTACGTGTGTAATCGAAGTTAATGGGGAAAGGCCTTGGAGCAGGGGTTAGATATCGTCCATATACCGGCCTATAGGCCGCGGCCTACACATTTTCACAAAATGGAAATTTCCGGAAGAATTTTGTATTGGCCAAAACCCAAGCAAACCCTAGTATGACTTCGGTAGCCTCAACTGAATAAACTGCATTTGAGGGGATGTGGTGGTCAAATACCTGATTCACTCCCGAATTCTTCATTTTTGCTTTAAATTGATAGTTTATGTCATTGGAAGAATGCAGATATATTTCAAGTTGCTCATAAAAATAACACATACCCCATATATACTTGAATCAACAATGTGTTTATTACACGAATATCACAGACTAGGAGCTCGTACTAAGGGGGTGTTAATGCGAGTTAAAGGAACTGTTTTTTGCCGTATCTTCTTAATATAGTTCCAACATATATAAAAGTATACATGTTTGAGACGGAGATGGCTCAAGTACTCCAATTATGACCATCTTTTTCCCCCAAATATGTATTTTTTTAGAAAATCATGAAAAATTGTGATTTTCACAAACTCATTTTTTTTGGGGGGTTTCCTTATAAAAAAATAAAGAAATTTATAAAAAATGTGCCTTGTTCTGTTTGTATTCCGAGCATTGTTTTAGGTCGGTTTTTCACTTTTTTTTTCAAATTCTTCAAATGAGTTACCAAAAAGGCAAACATTCGCAGTGCTCATTTGGAGCCAGGCCAAATTATTCAAAGTTGGACATAAATCCCGAATTTAACAAAATATTAAAACTCAAACTACCGTACTCCTAGATTTCGATATGCTCTATACGATTGCACTTTTATTTCTTACTTGTTTGCTGACTGGATTCTGAGTAACTTGGGAACCAAAAATCACTAATTATCCCCGAAAGTGAACACAAGAGAAAATCGCCAGTTTGTCCAAATATTGTCCCCCGTTTTCGCTACAAAATATCCCTATTCCAAAACACAAGCGATTTTCATCTATTTTTCACACTGCTTCTGCACAGGCCACCATTACGACGTCATCTGGACGCAAGGTTCCCGGAACACCCCGTAGGTTGTCGCAAGGCCCCTGATCTCTACACCTGATAGGCTATCTCTCTCCGCTCGAACTTGAGGAAGACCTGAAATTGCCGGTGGCCCTTTTGCCTAACACCCAAGAACCCCGATCGTGCACGTACAAAGGACTAGGGAAACTACGGAAAGGGACAGGCGATTAGATTGCGCGTATGTCAAGGTGGACATTATTGGTTTATTTTGCGCAGTAGGCGGTATGTTCCGAACCAAATAGATTCAAATGGTTTAAAAAAAGCCAGTTAAAATGCATATTTCGCTCACAGCATAATAAATCATGCATTAAGTGCTTCGTACTATATTATTCACAGATAATAGATTTATTAATCCTCCTTCAAGATTTTTTCCGCTTTATAACACCCCTTCTGAGGCCGCAATGGACTTGGTACCTCCGAAGTGATGGATGGGGGTACTTCTTGGAGGGGGGGGGGGGGGAGTATAAACACCTAGATTTCGCGGGATAACCACAGACACTTGATTTTTGGTCCCAATGGCTAGCTATCATCCTACTCTTTTCATTGAATACCAAAATGAGTACCAACTACCCAGCATTAGCCTTACTTCAAAGTGACGTCCTACCCAAATAAATGGGGGAACTTAAAGTTTTACCAAAAACATGAACAAAGTTAGGAAGTATCTAATTCCCATGCGGTTTGGGCCTTACATGATGGGAATGGCCATTTTTTTTTTACTCAGAGCGTTTAGTAATGTTTTTGAGTAAAAATTGAAAAATATCAATCGTCCACCCTATATCTGTTATTTTCCTCTTTCTTTAACTTATGACGTCTATTGTGATTTGTACTTATTTTAAATACCAATAAAGAGAAAACGCAAAGGCTGCTTTGTGTAACCAAATTTATAGGATTATGTGTATAAAAAGGAAAATCACGGGGGTGTATCCCCCCGCCCCAGAAAAATTGTTGTTCCCAAGATGCTTCAGTAGACGTGAGTTAAGCCTTCCTTTTCTTTCTGGAAATAACCTCGTATCTCTCTTTACAGACTTTAGAGATTCGGGGGCATGCACTATCTATTTTAGAAATATTAAGATATTTTGGAAGAAAATTCCTGGGGGTTCTTGAATTGTGGTCGGCGACAATGCTCGTTCCAAAAAAGAGAGCGACAATAGCTGCAAATGCGGGGAACACCCTGGGTATAAAATTCAACAGTAATGAAGTTTCCTAGGGGTATCAAGTTCAGGTAAGATTGTGGACTGGTTCAATAATAAAATAGGAAAATGTAACCTAAACATATCTGCAAAATAAACCCCGAGTGTGTATTTTTTCTTTTAGTATTAAACATTTTTTGTAATTTTTTTGTATAGTGGCTCTTTTTAGGTATTTTAGTCACGTATTGGGAAAAGTCCCGCCAGGGGTATAATTTTACCTGTCAAATTGGTCCCCTTATTGTAAATAAAATCCCTGAACAGTATAGATTCACCAAAACTGGCTCCGTTATACTCCCGTGAGGGGTTATTTTCATTTTCACTCGTACAAATTGAACCCTTTTTAGCTTTTAGGGGTCATTTCAGAACCCCTGGATGAACATATGTACCCAACAAACCCCTGACCCCCCAAACACACACAACACTACATCGGATAAATCTCGCTTTGAAGAAAAGATAATGCACTGCGTCTATATACTGAACAAAATCATTTGTTTAAATCAACTTGAAATTTAAAATGGAGGAACTGACCTTGGGATTTTATAAGCTAGTCTAGTGACCTGTTTGTGATAAATGTAAAATCACAAGCTAATCCTAGGCCTAATTGGTGATCAATTTCTACAATGTATCAAGCGAAAAGACTCATGAATTAATACTATTTAGTGTGAACGAGAAGTATTAGCGCTCCACACTAGTATTCCACGGAGTTCTATCATTTTAGAGCACATCCAGCACTATAGTCTAGTGACAGGTGGCAATGCAATGGCCTATACTGTAGTATTAGTGTACAGTAATTATAGGCTACGACGTGCACCCACCCGTATACCATCACTAAGCGGTCGCAAAATTGCCTAAATACATTCTTTTACTTCTATACTCACTGTTAATTTCACAAGGCCAAACGGGCATCATACTCCATACAAACGCTTGAATTTTTTTTTAGATATTGACCAGAGAAAGTACTATTACAAAGGCATATATTTAATACTTATCCCATAGCAAACCCTGCAACCGAGTGAATGTTTTTTGTAGAGCAAAAGGCCCTGTTCAACTTCCGGTTTCTTCCCCCGGCTCGCTTATTCAATCGCGTGGAATGCCTATACAAGTGTGTAAGGTAAGTGGCGCAGCACGCGACTAGGGCTTTGAAGGAACTCAATTACTTTCGTAGTAAAATACCAGGTATGACCTAAAAAAGCCCCAAATATCTGTGTAGCCACATTTTGACATTGTTATTGGCATGGAACGCCTTAGAATGGTTCACAGGTTGGAACGCTGAAAACAACGAAACGCCATACATCTGAGCCAAAAAAGTGAATGTTTATGAATTTTAATATTTCAATGACCCGTGACGTCACGAAGAGCGTCATAGAGCACATTAAAACAGTCAGATCACGATGTTTGTCGCGCGTTTTTCCTTTCTCGTCTTCGGAAGACGTCTTCGGAAGCATTCGGTTCTCGGCACCCAAACAATTTACACTTCAAGATGGATCATCAAAATGATGAATAGGCAGTGAAATGTAATCTTTTTCTCCTCAAATTGATACCAATTCGACGTTTTGGAGTAAATTGTTGAGATTTTTACAATCGAAGAATACTTCGCGTACCGCAAAAGGGGTAATTATAATTTTGTGGCGTTTTATTTTTTTTAAAACCATTTAGTAGGTACGGTATTATATTTTAACATTAACAAAAAAAAAAAAAATATCCGCGTGGCGCAGTCGGTTGAGTCCTGGACTCGTGATCTTAACCTTTTCCTTGCGATGGTGTTTCGATAATCCCACACAGGGCCATTCATTTTCCTTCTCTTTCATCTTCCTTTAAATTAATATGTTAGGCACTGATGGTAATTCAGAAACTAATAGATTTTTTTCTCAAAAATATGGTCCGATCCGGATATATAGGTATCAATAAAAACACTCGTACAAGACTAAAAGATTGTGAAAGCTGGGCGATACACTAGTAAATATACCATGATATATATAATGAAAAAAACATCAAAATCAGTAGGTGAGAGGATGCATTCCCATTATGGGTAATGCCAGCCTCTCACCCACAGAAATCCTTCATCCTGATATATAGGCTATAGATTCTGTTAAATATGTCTATGTCATTAACTGAAAAAAAATCAAAACTGGCCATTTGACAAGATTCTGCCTTAAACACCACCCCCCATTAGAAAACACACAAAGGTTCGCAGACCGGATATAAACCATAGGTGGGTGCCATGGGAATCGACTACGGCGTGTGGTTTTCTTTGTGTTTAAAGACGATCGACTTTCCGAAATTATATTTTTGTGCGTAAATTAAATAGTCGCCAAGAACTAAAGATACTAGAACTAAATGCTCAATTCCAAAGTTACGATGAATCGATTTTTTTGTTTGCATGCAGTACACATTATGTGCATATACGTGCATCGGATGTATACCGGTATAAGAAATTCCGGATTCGGAATGTTTTAAATTAAGTTGTGATTTCTTATATAAAGGACTTCAATTTGATCTTAGTTATTTCATTCACACATGTATGATTATTATATTAGGACAAGCATTTACGATGTATATGCACAAAACACAATTGTTTGAAATGAGGGGGGCCATCCCCGGGAAATCTCTGAGTCTGCCTTTCACGATCATTCCCGTGTCGTCTGCTAAATAAATACATAATAAGGTGATTTTTGAAGTCGTTCTGTTTACCATAAGGGCGCTAATTTAAGCTTAATCATTCCAGGTGAGAGCTAAGTACATAAAAGGCTTTACACCATGCATACTAAACTTTTTTGAAAGAAAATCTTGATGGCCGCTCTATTTTAGAAAAGAGCTTTCACATTTGCATGTGAGGAACACAGCTCTTCGGAAGTGTCTTTATTAACTAAATTCAAGAACGAATAACGGGAAGTATTAAACTATTTGTTAAACCTTTTCCAAGAGAATTTAAGGACAATGTCTCAAAAGAAAAGTGGTTCATTTGTTACATGTAATAAGATTTTAATGAGAAACAAATTTAAAAGCCACCTATGGCGAGGGAGTCTATATAGATTTTTTTAAAACCAAGAGATAATGCGGCTGAAAATATAACTATTTGAAAAATAGTGCGCGCTCAATATTTTCCCAATTTTTTATATTTGCTTGGTGTCAAAGATTTATATCATTAGCCCTCAGCTGAAATCGCGCCCTTATGGGTAAACGGAACGTTTTATATAATGTCTCCGAGTTGAGGTCCAACGGCATGCACCTGTTTGACCGGCCGTGACCTTTGTGGGTTTGAGTACGTTTTTTTGTCAATGAGTACGATTCTCTGATATCCTGTAATCGGATACATTTTGTTGATTTAAATTACGGCAAAGCCCACAAATGACCTGGATGTCTTTAGGGCGGCGCTCATCATGCCCCCTATCCTTTTTGGAGTATGGGTTATTTTTATGTGTAAAATTTTATCAGAAAGCTGAATTTTTTTTATCATATATCTTATAGTTTTAAAAGTCAATTTTATTGGTTATCCTTTGGCATCATTTTCAAATTCCCTAAATCCGTTTTTACCTATTAGCTAATTAGTAGTGAAGACCAGCCTGTAGATCCCGTGACCAAACTCTGGAGACAAAGATTTGAAGGCGTCTTGGGGTTCCCAGATCAATGTTGAAGGTTTTTGACTTGGACTTGCCGCTTCAATGTTCTGGCATTTTGGGGAAGGGGCAAACAAAGTTAACCCGGGGGGGGGGGAATGAGAACTGTCGCAATTGAATTAATATGCATGTCAAATTACTCGGCTTATCATACGGAATCTAAAAATGTATAGTTTGTTATAGTTCCGACTTCAAATGAGGACGCTTTGGCCAAAAATGTCCAAAGGTCAATCCACTTTCAGTCAAGGTCAAATTGTTAATATAAACCGATTTTAAAGATGTGTGTAATTATGTTTTCGTGCATGACAAATTCAATTTTGTAATTTTTAATAGTACAAATGTTAGTCTTGACCTTGAAACCTGAAATAGGCGCCATTTTGCATTTCAATTTCATTTCAATTTGAACTATTAACAATGGTAAAATTGAATTTGTCATGCAAGAAAACATATGATTAAAATTGGTTTATATTAACAATTTGACCTTGACCCCCTGTAAACAAAGTGTAACAATCTATTTACACACAAAAATGTCACTACACGCAACAATATGTGATTTGCCCCTTTCAAAAACTTCAGTCAACACCAACGAAATCATAATAATGACATCTGTATCCAAAATAAAGAGTTTGGGAATTTTGCATTGTATTTCGCATCGAATCAGTCCCTTTGAATTTTGACGAACATCTCCGGATCAGCGAATATCGCATTCATTGCCCCGGCCACCGGTCTGGCACTGACACGCCTGGCGAATAAAAGGAGTTTTAAATACTTCTGAAAATCATGCCTGAGAACAGTCATGAAAGTGTAAGATGTTTCTCGGCCAAACATTAGCCTAAACATAGCACACAACTGAAGCAAATTCGTCGGTCAAAGCCAGCTTTTATGAATCAAATTTTCTAAAGTCCAGCGGAGGACCATCAAAGTTCATCTACATCATACTGTCTAAACATTTAAATTTTTGTGGCATTTGCGTTAATATTTTGTCAGGACAAGTGACGGAGTCATGGAGTCCGGCACAGCATGCCGATCTTTTCTTATATGCTGCTGTTCAGGGAAGTGGCACATTGATGTAGGCCTGACAGAGTCAACCTGAGGGTGCACTCATTTAAAAAGCTGTCATCATTTGATGAGATTTACTGTGTGGTCCTATGGAGAAAATGTTTTAAACCTCTTTTTTTTCCAGTAGACCTTGTGACTAAGCCCCGGATGTAGGGGATTCTCTGTTCTTTCGACTTTAGACATGTTAGACAATGTCTGAAAGATAAAACCAAAACCATATATATTTTCGGAAGGCTATCTAGCGTATTGGAATCATTGCCAAATATGGGGGGGGGTACACTGTCTCATAGGTTATGGGCGGGGCTTATCATAGACCAATCAAAACTCGCGTAAATACTCAAAACCCCTTACTGTACTTAAGAATGTATGGTAAAGACCAATCTTAAATGGTTGCAAACATGGTATTAGCTTTTTAATGACTTACTAAATGACATTCTACAATTCTCTCTTTGCAGGCAATTCGGCACAATTAACTCCGTTTTGACTCACTGGAAGTAAAAAAGATATCTGAATAAAGAGGGAGAATCCAAGAAGATGTTGTTCATACTTGTTATAAAATCATAGGTATTCATTTGAGGATTTTTCTGGACCAGTGCTACATGAAGCAAAGCCATTCCTATCTTGGAATGTGCATCATTTCTAATCTCACCAGTAATGATACATATCAATCAGCCGTTAACTTAACGTATCCATCGTGTCTACCAATCTAAAAATGGGCATCGGAGCGAGGTACAACCATGACGTCCAATGGTACAATGAAATTTAATCTTTGAGACTGTTTCCCCATATAAGACGTCACAACAACACAGATGGTGAGGATGACTTGAGAACATTTTGTAATAGCATCCTAGCCATGATAACTGGATTGACAATGCTGCTGAGTGAGCGTGGTATGAAACGTACCAGGTGAGCTGAATTTAAATTAAAAAAATAATTGCCACTATCGACCATTTTTCCTAGGATGTAAACAACATGCCTTCAGGTTTTGTGCATTTTTTTTTCATTATTGTATGGAAATTGTTGTAATATCGTTACCTGACAAGGTAGGTGGCGACAGAACACAGCATAGTTCGAATTTCATATGATAGTGATGATTTCATCATTAATACTAAAATAATCAGTTTTAAAGGTCTTTTACAGCATAGCAATTGATAATCAAATGGGCATTTTTATTTTTTTGGGAATGCCGATTGTGGTTCTATTATGTTTATGTCCAAAATAATATGAATCTAAGCACCGTAGTTCCAAAGTGATTTTATGATCACGGCTATCCTGGCTATGATACTTAGTCTTGGTGGCATGAATTTGCATTAAAGGATTTTGTTTTTACGATAGAAAAACAGAACGTCTGTGCAAGCATATCGCACAACAAACCGCTATATTACCCAAGGCCAGTTTGTTGTATGGTTTGTGGTAAAAGTTCATTACAATTATACCTTTTTGCTGCTTGTTTGATAAATAAAGCTCCAATGAACTATAACACTTGTCCAAAGTCTAACTTGACAGAGGCTCTACATCCACGCCTGATACATATTCTAAAGACCTATTGTATGAGAGATACAAACAAGCTTCCCAATTTAATTTTACATCCCTATGTTGGTCTCTTAATATGCGTATCATTATAGTGTATCTCCATCTTTTAATTTTTTCTGTTTTTAATTTTAGTGTATTTGTACTTTTTTTAATTAGGTCCAATATACACTTTGCTTTCATACCTTTGCAAAAATAAGTTGAGCCGAAATGAACTCAATACCCAAATTCGACTTGGTCCCTACACTGTAATTTCCATTACTCCCAGTTCCATAAATCACTAAGTAATTATAGTAAAGTCCACTTTCTGGAATTGGAATACAGCCTATACGTGGACATTTTTACCTGTATTTTGCGAGGGAGATTACAATTAGCATATTGCACAGTGTCCTGAAAACATTTGTCCTATACAAAAAATTAGACCAGGTTTAAAGCTAGACCTGGTCTAAGTCACAATTAAGTTTTGTCCCAAATTGACAGTTATGCACAGTTCCTAAATTAATCCACTAAATGTAAACAAAGCGCGCCCCTATTTTTCATCAAGTCCATTTTTTTGCACTTTTGTATTGCAAATTGTCAAAGTGGCTAAGCTAACGTCGTAATTTGTCAAAAAATAACGATTTTTATCAATTTTTTTCTATAAAAGTCGGTGTCTTAAACAGTCGTAAATAGCATCTTCGAGACCGCTTTAAAATACTTAATGTTGTTTTTCACTGGCTAAGAAAATTGCTATAAGCTCTATGCCATTTTGTTTAGCATTTATGATTGACTTTTGTATCTCTTTGATATAATCGAAAATGCTTACGTTTTGGCCATATTCCAATCAAAAGTTTCAGAACATCCCCAGATATGCCTTGCTGTGATTAAGATCTATACATATCCCTTCACACCTCAATATCTTTCTTTCTTTTTTATTCCATAAGATAGTGCGATGTTATTTTGAATCGACAAAATGGTTGCCTTCAAACTGACCCTTGGTCCAGATCCGCATAATGGGAGGAGGAGGAGGAGGAGAGGAGAGGTGGGAGGAAAGAAGAAGCCTTTAGATCATGAAAAACACCCAGTTTGGGGAAATTTGGTTGTTTTGAAGAATATTGACAAAATAATTACGGATTGGGGATATTATTTACAGGGAGTATTGAAATTGTAAAATATTATCCCAACTGACCAATTCAACGTCGGAATTTTGGATGGAAGGCCACAATTGTGTTACGGCCCTAGTGTAAAGGTTACATTCATAAAAGTACTTCGGTAAAAGTGACTTTTTTTTCATATACGTGGTTTATAAAATGGAGGATTTTTAACTGACAATGTGAATTCCTCTAAATCTTTTCGATTTCCTTGGTTCTGGTGTTTTAGTGTTTCTTGGTTGTTGTGATTACAGAGAAAAATGTTTGTTTTAACTGAAATTGCTCTGAGATCGATTTGACTTAATTAATTGCAAAAAGTTCTGTTTTTAATTTTGTACCTAACAATTTGCTCCCCCTCCACCTATTACCACGTTTAGGATGTGTTCTGATTTTCGCCAAAATACTCGCACTGTACGTTATTGACATATGTTTATTACATTATCTTATGATCACGCTGCCCACTATTGATAATAATTTGTAACATAAAAATATGATGATGCTACCTACTGGAGATGACATCCCATTGTTTTTTTCCTTTTACTTCCCAAAAATAACGTGGCTCAATTTTAACAATTAAAAATAAGAATCTATATATTAGGTATATAATATTAATATGATCTATGATTTTTATTACATACAGGGTGTCCAGAAAACCTTACACCCTCAATGTGGTGACCAAACTTCAAAGTGAGTATCACATTTGATAACATTTAAAAAGAAGCTTAAACCACAAGTATTTTTTCAATATTTTAATTTAAACAGCACTCGATTCGGTTAGTCTTTTTGAAGAAATAGCGATTATGTAACACATGTCAAGGACACTTCCTTCCAATTTTTTAATAAAGGGATTCAACAGCACAGGCGACAAATAATCAATACTTCTTGCATTTTCTTTTTCATTTTATTCTTTAAAACCTAATCATTAATAATAAATTATATTTTGCACCATGTTCAACATAATTGCACTACATTACAAAAGAAAATTTACACTTTTCTTTTTCACTTAAAAAGTTGAAGAAAATGAAGTAGTGTCCATTGACATCTTCATCCTTTTGACAAATTAATGTTAAGACCATGGCTGGCGCCAATCCAGGCAATCACTTGTTCATTTAATGTAAATTGCATATCATCAGGCAGCATTCTCGAAAAGGTTATGCTTTGAAAGTTAATATTGAAAAACGAAGTAAAGTTTGATATTTCAACTGGTTGTGCCCCCATTTAAAAAATCTAAGAACGGTTTCAACCACCCAAGTTCACCTTTTCTGTTTGCTTAAAATTGAGTCAGACGTGTAGATTTTACGTTTTGATAAAATGCTTTCAAGATTTGTAAATCCCAGCAGGCCAAAAACTACAAAGTAAAAAAAAATTAAACCAGTTTTGGCATATCTGAAAAACAACAAAATGACCTTTGTATGGGCGAAAATGTTGGGACCAACCATCTTGTCTCGTGTCAGTACTTCATTAAAACGAGTATAGATTAAAACCGGGAATTTTGAATTTGCACTCAAATCGTCCATTATTATTTAACTGTTGTTGCAGCCCCCATCTTATTGGACTAAGAGTGTTCTAATTTAATAAAAAAACATTGTGAATAACCTTATGTTCAGTTTATCCAACTGTTAAAGTATGGTTTAAATTATCAATTCAATCATGCAGTGCCACCCCATAGTTCACTAAATATTCACATTTCTACAGATTTTATTGGTGTTGTTTTTTCAAATAAAGATGAGCATTCTTGTATTAACATGTTTTGTTTTTCTTGTGATGTTGGTATAATTGTCACTGGTAATTGGTTTTTTACATCATAAAACGAACAAAATGGCATTGAACTCACAAAAATATAAACAAGGCCAGTTCCTTGGGGAACGAAAAGAAGACAGCTTGAACAGATAACCCAAGTAATAAGCGGGTTGGGTAGGTAAACATCAATCATCTGCATGATTGGAGCAACTTGGAAGGAAGTGTCCCAATTGACATGTGTTACATATAGCTTATTTTCAAAAAATACTGAATCGAATCGAGTGATGTTTACTTAAAAATTGTGAAAAAGTATTTGTGGGTTAAGATTCTTTTTAAAAGTTTTCAAAGTGATACGTACTTTGAATTTATGGTCGCCTATAGTTAGGGTGTATTCTTTCTGAGACACCATGTACATTGTCACTTATGGTCTAATCCGTGGTATGTTCAATAAGCGATATCGGGTTCAATATTTCTATCCAGTGCAGCCCTTGTATCATATTTATTTCAAGCAGCAGAGATTTATAAGCGCAATGATTGAATAAAATGTAAAACGGGATTTTTCTTACTCTTAACCTGGACCAACGGAACACGAAACACAATGTAGAGAGAAAAAAAATTGAAAGAACCGTCAACTGGGCGTAAAACCAAACAGTCATTGTTCATTTCGATGTACAACTGAAGATAAATGAAGCGTTATAACGTCCAATTTACACAAATAAGAAAAATGGGGAAATAAAAAGTGAGTTTTAAGCAATTGGTTCTCACTCCCTGTTTCTTTTAGAAAGAAGAACCTT